>JARHVA010005912.1:722500-762500 GCA_037957365.1 Torreya grandis | reverse complement strand
AGAGAGAGAGAGAGAGAGAGACCAGATTTTTATGTGAAAACTCAAAGTGGGAAAAAAAATGGAGAATAATCTCAAGTATTAAATGAGTACCAACTCAAATTATGAAGTTCACAAGCGCCAACTTGTAGGAGCACCAACCCCTTTACCAAGCACCAACACAATAACTATTTGTGAGAAATGACCCACAAGAGCACCAACCCTTTCAAATATTTGTGAGCACCAACCCAAAGGAGCACCAACCCCTCTTGTTTATAAAACACAACTATCTCTCAATGTTGCATACTCAACAAATGATAGAACTCTACAATATCTCCTAATTTTCTCTCTTTAAAAACAAATACAAACCATGCACTCTCTTTCATATTTCAAATGGCTTCTCAAGCCTTTATTTATAGCTTTCCAAATGACCTTTGGCATTCACCCTTTGTGACCCTTCAATCCTATGGAAAATGACATCAAACTTTCATGACCCTTCATATCCTTGCATTTAAAAAGTCATATAGTGACCCTTCATAAGCAAATGCATCCTTTCCTCCTTTTTCTTTATCTTGGTGACTTTTCACATTCCTCAAAGTGTCCCTTCATGCTCAAATGCACCATACCTTCTTTTATCTTCATATGATGACTCTTATAATTCCTCAAGATGACTCTTCATAATAAAATGCATCCCATTCCTCTTTTATCTTTTTCTTATTGAATTTTTATATTCCTAAAAGTGTCCCTTCGTGGAAAAATGCACCATACCCTTTTTTATCTTC
The DNA here is from genome assembly GCA_037957365.1 of Torreya grandis. Taxonomy (NCBI): domain Eukaryota; kingdom Viridiplantae; phylum Streptophyta; class Pinopsida; order Cupressales; family Taxaceae; genus Torreya; species Torreya grandis. Next base: position 761,742 of record JARHVA010005912.1, on the reverse strand, counting down.
ACATGGTGACTCTTGGAATTCCTCAAGATGACTCTTCATGAGAAAATGCATCTCATTCCTATTTTGTCTTTTACCCCATGACTCTTTGAATTTTCCATGGACCCTCTTTTGACTTATATACAACCAAACATATATTTATTAATATTAAATTAATATTAATGCACATTAGCCAAGATATAATTATTAAAAACACCATTAAATGTAATGGAGTGTTTATCACCAATAATGCTAGACCTTTAACATCAATGACAATATTTCTAACAATCTCCCCCTTTGTCATTGATGGCAATCTCAAACTAAAACTACCACATATTGAAACCTATACATACTACCATCTAAAAAAAATATAGTAACTCCCCCTTACTATAGCAACCTACACCTATTTCTCTACCTGTACCTATACTTATACCTATTTCTATTCTTCTCCTCCTTTGACATCAATGGCAAAGGGCCTACCTGAATCTATCACTTAGCTCCCACTCAACTAATCCTAAACCTCAATGGTAGGAAGTATAATAAATTACTCCCAACTTCTCTCACATATTCTCAAATGTGTCTTTTAATAGTTCCTTTATGAAAATATCTACAATCTACTCTATAGTACTGACATATTCTATCTTAACCTAGTGATATGCAACCTTCTCTCTCAAGAAATGATATCTAATGGGAATATGTTTTATTCTTGAATGCATCACTATATTTTTTAAAATATTAATAACACTTGTGTTGTAAAAAAAAATATAAATAGGTTCATCATATTTACCTTGATATATTCTAAAGTTTGCTTCATCCAAAGCACTTGAGTACAAACAATAATGCTACAATATATTCTACTTCAGCTATAGAAAGTGATAATAAATTTTTCTTCATGCTTAGCCATGATACTAAGCTATCACGAAGGAAGAAATCTTCTCCACTTGTACTCTTTATGTCATCCAAGCACCCTACCCCATCTGAATCAGTATAAGTAACCAAAGTAAAATCTCTACCTATGAGATATCATAATCCATAATCCAATGTCCCTTTGATATATCTGAATATTATCTTCACCAATTAAACATGACTATCTTTTGGAGCTAACTGATATCTTGAAACCATACCTAATAGATGCATGATGTCTAGCCTTGATGTTTTCAAATATAAAAGACTACCAATCATAGATCTATATAAACATTGATTTGTAACAAGTGAATCTTCATCCTTACTCACTTTATTTCCTATACACATTGGTGTGCTAATTTGTGCACAATCTTCAAAACTAAATTTCTTTAACATTTTCTTGGCATATTCACTTTAAGATATAAAAATTCTTTTATTTGACTAAAATATTTGTAACCTTAAAAAAATAACAACTATCTATGCATAGACATCTCAATTTTTTTTTTAATATTATCAAAAAATTCTATTATCATCTTTTCAATGTTTCCTCTAAAAATGATGTCATTAATATATACCACAATAATCAATTGATACTCACCTTCTATTTTGATGTAGAGATTATTGTCAGTAAATCCTTTCTTGAAACCTTGATCTTATAGGTACTTATCAAGTATTGCATACCAAGCTCTAGGAGCTTGTTTCAATCTATATAGTGTTTTCTTCAATTTGTATATATGGCTCCTAATATTTGAGAGAAAAAATTTCTTAGGCTGCTCAATGTAGACCTCTTCTTCTAAATTATCATTTAGGAAGGTAGATTTGACATTCATCTAAAATGCTTTGAAATTGTTAAACACTACATATGCAAGAAACATTCTAATAGCCTCTAGTCTTGCTATTGGTGTAAAAGTTTCTTCAAAATCTATTCTCTCAATCTGAGCATATCCTTTACATACTAATCTATCTTTATTCTTGGCAATTTATCTATTTTCATTCAACTTTTTTTTGAAAATCCATTTTGTTCCTATCACATTATGATCTTCTGGTCTAGGCACTAATTCTTAAGTATCATTCTTTTCTATCTGATTTAATTCTTCATCCATTGCCTTAACCCAATCCTTATCATGTCTAGCTTCTAAAAAAGTTTTAGGCTAAATTTTGGATAATAAAAGAATATTAACTTGCTCAGATTCACTTACCATCATTTTTCTTATATAAATTCCTTCATTTAGTGTCCTTTTTCTCTTTTTTCTCATCTTCATCTGATTCTTCAAAATCTTTCTCTTTAATGATTTCAAAAATGTCTACTAGATCACTGATTCTTTGTGTTCCATCTTCTTCTATCCTGATACTTACACTTTCAAAAAATTTCTTGGTTACTTTTTTATAACATTAATAAGCTTTACTTTTATAGGAATAACTAAGAAATATACCTTCATCTACTCTAGATTCAAACTTACCAATTTTCTTATCATTTCTCTTTACGAAGCATCTACTACCAAAAAATCTAAAATAATCAATTATTGCTAGTTTGTCTTTTCATAGCTCATAAGGAGTTTTGTCACTATTGACTCTCAATAATGATCTATTCTAAATATTCACTATTGTAACAACTACCTCTCTCAATATTTATCTAGTATCTTAGATTCATTTAACATTATCCTCACCATCTCTTGAATTGTTCTATTTTTGTACTCAACTACTCTATTTTTTTTATGGAGTTTTATCTACTGAATAACATCTTTTTATTTCATGGTCTTCACAAAACTCAATAAACTGACCTGACATGAATTATCCTCCTCAATCTGATCTTAGACACTTAATCTTAAAACTAGTTTCATTCTCAACTAATGATTTAAATACTTTGAAATGTCTGAAAGCTTCTATTTTTTTCTTTAAAAATATTACCCAAGTCATACGTAAAAAATTATCAATATGAAACATGAAATATTTCTCACTTTGATTACTTTGAGTTCTCACAAGTACACACAAATTAGTATGAACAAGCTCTAGCATTTGAGTGGTTCAGTACTCTTTTGTTTTACAATATCTTCTAGCCTACTTTCTAATCTAACAAGGTTTATAAAGCGTGTCGGATGGCTTGTAATCTTTAGAAGATTTCTAACTGATTGCTTTTTACTGATGTTGATAATATTGTCAAAAATTATGTGTTTTATTCTCCTATGCCATAGCCAACTTTATTCAATTTGAATCAAATAATATTTTTGACCTTTACTGCTCGATAGCATATACAAATTATCACCTCTTTTTTGAGCATATACAACTAACACATCTAAATATTTTCTCTTATTTTCATAACTCTTTGCATAAAAATTTAGTGTGTGACCATGATCACACATTTGACTTACACTTAAAATATTATGCTTAAGACTTTCTACATATAAAATATTTTTAGTTTTAGTTCTACCATTATCCAAATTTAGTGTACCTTTTCTAACAATTTTGGTAGTAGTATTATCTCTAAATTTTATTATGCCACCATTGATCTTATTCAAGGTTATGAACTTTATTTATCTCCTATCATATGCTTCAAACATCCATTTCCAATGAATCATGGATTTTCTTGCATGCAATGTTGTCTTCACTAACGTAGATTTTTTAAGTTGTTTCTTCTGCCATGAACCTGTCTAAACTTTTTTCTTGATGAATGGAGCGTTAAAACTTTAGTTATTTTTTACTAAATCAAACAAAATTATATAGTACCATGTTTTTGATAAAGTAAGGTGGCAGACCAGGGACTAAACCCTTTATAGAGCAAAAAAGACAAGAAGGCAATCAAACAAAGTATGCCTTCTGAGAAGAGATGGCACTAGCAGAGTACCAACAGACATAGAAATAAAATAAACAAGAAATGGAAAGATGAGAGTCAGAGAGGTCTCTCCTTACATAGCCATTGATTTGAGAAGATCATTTAGTTTCTCAGTATTCTCTACATTGACATCAGGTCTAGTATTACCCACTTCTTTTAGCATAGACATGTTCAAGAGAATTGTATTCTAGAGCCCATTGGTGAAGTTCTGCTCTAACTTTTGAATACAATCCTTTAGGGCATCAATTTCAGATTTCCAACCAATCTCATTATCTATTTCCTTTCCAACTTCCTCGGCATACATTTTCCTCTTTTTGTCAGCAGTATCTATAATGTCAGCACCATCCTCCTCAGTAACCTCAAATTCCCTAGTCTGCTGCTTCCCTTTAGTGTCCTCAAAAATTTTGTGGAATTCCAATTCCTTAGACTCTTCTTCTTAGGTTGATTCCTCCAAAACACTCTCTAAATACTCAGTAAGTCTGGCTCTAGGGGTGGTTTTACCAGTGATCTGCCCTGACCTTTGGACTCTAGAGGAGGAGCTCTCCTTATTAACCTTAGGAGACTTATAAGATTTACCACCTTGACCCCCCATGGCCCTACTAGGATTTTTGTGGGTCATCTCAGTGGTCCCCCTAATATTCTCTTCCTCCACATCAATCTTCATATTCTTTCCTTTCTTGCTCACAAAGGATCCCAAGGTGGCAACAAGGGTCTCTTCTACGGTGGAGAAAGATACATCTTTAGTTTTGGTAGGAGCAGGGGAAAAATTGGACTCACTGATGGCATCACTAGATAGCAGATTGGAAGGAATATCCTCACTATCAATTCAAATAGTCTTGGATGGCTCTAAGGCATGATGAAAATTATACAATCAAAAAATGAGGCCCTGGTGTAGGGGAATAGGGTTCACATCTTTTTTTAGACATTTTTGCTTTCACCCTAAAGACAAAATGTTCTAAGGAGAGTAGATAAAAAGGAAAACTAATGAGAGAATTGCACCTAAAGTGATTTAAAAGAGGGAGATGGTAATTATAGAACTTTGTAAATCTTACTTCAAGGATGAATTACTTCATGAGAATGAAGCAAACTCCATCCCATGGCTCAGGTAGTTTAGCATGCTCAAATTGTCTATGATAAGGGACAAGTTCTTTGCCTTCCCCCAAGAATAGTTTATGGCTGGCAAGATCCATAGTTTTTATTTTCCTTTGAAGCTTTATCCCCTACATGGTCATTCTAGTATCCATAGTAATCACCTTTTTAGAGATTTCAAAATTGATTCCACCAATAGTGACATGCTTATTTAACCAAGACCTCACAAATTACTCGGACAAGTTTTCATCGAACCCATTAAGCCTTTTTAGATATGGGCTGATTCCCCCTTCTTTATAGTAATGCCAAACCAATGGATTATATTTGAATTCAGAATAGGAGACTAGTTCTATTCAAATTCCATCTCCTCCCATTTTGGATTTGCAGACCCAACCCATGGAGTTCCTCAGTTCAACCTTCAGCTGTAAAGTGGTTACAAACCCTTACTCTCACTTATGCATAATGAAAATGTAATGGCTCATAATTTGAAATACCATATCAAGGTGATGTTGGCTACTCCCATGCTTAGAAATCATATCCCATTGATCTTCATAATGAGACCCATGAGCCTTAACCTATTGATATAATAAATCATGAATGATTGTCACGACAGTATGATAATTAACAAGTTTTGAGATCCACGATGGCCCCCTCCACATGGACCTCCTCTGAGAGCTATCCTTCTCATAAGTTCAACTCATCCTTGATAGTTCATCTCCTTTTGAATAATATCCTTGATGTTTAAAGGAATATGGATAACTTGGCACCAAACCCACACATCTGAAAATTGTTGACCAAGATTGGCACAAGCATCAGTAACACTATTTCCTTCTCTATAAATATGGGAAATCTCTACTACGGAGAACTTCTAAAAAAGAAATTGGATATCCCTAATGATATCTTTTAGCTTAATTCCTACATTTGATGCTTTATTAATAGCATCTATGACCATTTTAGAATCTCTTTGTATACTCAAGTTCCCTATTCCTAGGGATATAGCCAATTTTATCCCCCATAAGAGAGCCATTGCTTCAACATAGTTATTACTCTATAATCTTAATCCACTAGCATAGACATCAATCATCCATAATTTATGATTTCTTATAATTCCTCTTCTAGTAAATTTACCATTAGACTTGGATGCCCCATCAATGTTGAGTGTCATCTAGTTAGGCTTTGGGGGAATCCATTTAGTATTTAGTCTCTATAGAATATTTTAGTTATTATAATCAAGGATCTGGTTTAAAACCTTCCATTTAGATAGAATTTGATTTTCAAATTCAGATAGGGGTTTCTCTATAGAATGAATATGGGTAGTGGTGACACTTTCCATAAGAGTCTTAACAAAGGAATGAAACACCTGAGATGCATTTCTAGCAGTGTCCCTAAAAATTTTGTGGCTTCACTCTTTCCATAAACTCCAACTCAAATAGGGTAGAGTTTGATTCCATAATTCCATGAGCCAAGGATGTGTAAAGGTTGGATTCTAGCTGAGGATTACTTCTTTAAGGTCAGAATTATATACCAATTCAATTCCAAAGTTATTTAGAATTATGCCCCATAATTCTAATGAAAAATCACAGTGAATGAAGAGGTGTGAAATTCATTCCTCTTTTGAACCACACAAACAACATCTGTTGACCAAGGTAAACCCTCTCTTTTGAAGTTTGTCCTATGTTAAGATTTTGTTATGAGCATCAACCCACTAAAACATATTAATTTTTGGAATAAGTTTACAATTCCAACCCTTTTTCCATACATCCTTATTTTGAGCCTCAAGAATCAGTAGATGATAAGCTGACTTGATAGAAAATGGTCAATTCTTATCTGGCCACTAGTACTATTCATATTCATAGGGGAAGAGAGGGATTCTGGTCCACTACATCCACTATTGAATCTCTTGAAGCTCAGGCTAGTGATCACAACAGTCTAATAGATTTTTGTAGCTCTGCATACCATTGTTATTATCCATGTAATCATTGACTCTATCTCCAAAAAATTGAGTATCTAAGTCAACAATCTCTCTATGTTTTCCTTGTTTTATTAGAGTCTTTTCCTTTTACAAAATATCTTCCAAAAATTTAATATGCTAGCCATTTCCTAGTTTCCATCTAACTCTTTGCTTAAGAAGGCGTCTGCTTTTTAGCATTTTATTCCATATCACAGATCCCTGGGGTAACCCTATCTATTGAAGAAAGTTAGAATCATCAATGCTTTGCATATATTTGGCATACATTATTTCCCCCCAATCATTATTTTTATGGATCAAGTTCCAATTAATCTTTGAGAGAAGGGCTTTGTTCATGTTCCTGATAGAACTAATATTGAGGCCACCATGTGATTTTGGAAGACACACTTTTTTCCCATCTGACTAAAGAAATTATCTATTTATCTTCTAGCCCCATCCATAAGAACTTTCTTTGAATATGTTCTAGTTTTTTAGTAACATATGCCAAAATTTTAAAGAGAGACAGAAAGTATGTAGGAATCCCTTGTAGAGAGGCCCGAAGAAGTTACAGTTTACCAGCACTGCTGAGGAGTTTCCCTTTCCAACAAAGAAGTTTTCTCTGAGTTATTTCCAAAATTCCATTCCAAAAACTAGGAGATACCTCTTTGACTGTGAGGGGGAGACCTAGGTAGGTATCTGGTTGAACAAATTCAACACATTCCAATATATCAATGATTATTTGTCTAAGGTCATTAGGAGTGTTGAAGAAATACACATTGCTTTATCAGAGATTTATACTTTGCCCAGAATCTATGGCATAATTATTCAAAATATTATTCCATCTTTGAGCTTAATCACCGAGGATATGCCAAAAAAGATGGTATCATCCACAAACAATTATATTGCCATAGGATAAAGGGAGGAAGTAGGTTTGATGCCCACTAGATTTTTTGAGGCTATATCTACTTGTATGTATCTTGCCAATCCCTCTGCCATTATGATGAATAAGTATGGGGAGAGAAGATCCCCCTAGTAGATTCCTCTTTAGGATGAGAAAAACCCTCTAGGTATACCATTAACCAGAACCAAAATTTTTGAAGAAGAGACAACATTCCATATCAAGCGAGACATTTTATCATTAAACCCAAATTTTTTGATGACTTGGAATAAAAAAGTCCATGAGACCCTATCATATGCTTTAGAAATATCTAGCTTAAGATCCATACTAGGGATTTTGCTCTACAGTACCATGTTATGTGTCTAAAGTTGTTACACTTGTAACATATTATGACCTCTTCATTAAAGCCTGATAGAGGAACAAAAGAGTTATGGCTTCTACTTGACTCTACATAATTTTCCTTGTTATTTCTAAAATTGTTAACTTTTTTTTGATATTATATTTTATTATGACCATATCTATTACAATAAAATTAGTAACCATACAAATATGACTTGTTTGTGTATCTCTGATCTGATTACCTTTTGTAGCTTTGTTCTGTCTAGCATTCTTTATTTGAGATGTCCTCTGCATTCTTAACTGCTTCCCTTTTGATTTTATCTTTTGTAAGATTTTAAGTATAGATTTTTCATTTTTTATTATCTGTAAAAGTAGTGGCCTCCCCTTTATCTTTTTCAAATCTAATACATGTCTTACCTAACATTGATCTTTGACTTTCTAATATCTTATTTAACATATTAGTGTTATTCTCAAATTTTGAATCATTGGCTATTCTATCATTAATTAATTTATTTGTTTTCTCAGGATCTAATTTTAAAGAAGTAATTTTAATAACATATCTTTCATATTATTTACTTAATTTTTACAACTATGTCATTATATCTTTTTCATTCTTCTTAGCTTCTTCAAAGTGTGCTTGTAGATCTTCAATTATTTTCTTTGACTCTTTTTTATTTTTCTTGATCTAAAGCTTTAATATTCGATTCTTCTTCTCAAGATATTTTAACTCTTTTAAGGCATAAATGAGTTATCCTTCCATATTCACTTCAGCTTCATCTTGTTCTTCTTCTTGATCATCTATACTTTTGCTTACAGAGGTATCTTCATGTATGGCTATGAATAGAATCTCTTTTTCTGAATCACTAACTCCATTATTTTTGACTGATCTAGGATCTTTAGAATACAAACTCTTATTCTCGAATCCATTCTTGAATTTTCCTTTCAAATTTTTCTTGTATGTATAATTTCCTTCTTCATTTTCACCATTACCCTTATCTATACACTTAACTACAAAATATCCAATATTTCCATAATTAAAATATTTAAACGGTAATTTTCCTCGATATTTACATATGCCATTTTTTGGCTTGCAAATGAATAGAGCTCCATTATCATCTTCATCATCATTATAACTATTACTTGATTCTTGAATCTTAGTCTTCTCTTTTTTATGTCTTGAAAGTAACTTCTCTTTTTGAGGGTTTCTCTTGTTCGGTCTACATCTCATACTCCATAAGAATACCATGTAGTTCATCCATCTTTAGCTTGGATAAATTATTCATATATTCAATTACTAAAACATTTACATCATATATTAATGGTAGAAATCTCAAAACTTTTTGAACCACAATTAATTCTTCTAACTTTTCTCCATGACCTTAAATCTGATTAACTATTTGATCAACCCATAAAAGATAACTTTTTAGATTTTATTCCTCTTCCATCTTCAAACTCTCAAACTATCTTTTGAAAGTCTTAAGCTTAGTTTCCTAAACCTTTCCATCACCTTTGAAAATATTCTTAAGCTTTACCCAATTTTCATGAGCAAATTTATATTGCATAACTTTAACAAATTTTATTTCACATAAACCACATAAAATAGAATTTAAAGCTTTAGCATTATTTTCACTTTCCTTCCTTTTTGTTGGATTAGTTACAAGTGTCTATAGCTCTTCATATTCCTCCATCACTACATGTCAAATGTCGAATCTAAGGGCCATCAAATAAGTCTTCATCTTTATGTTCCAAAAAGCATTATTTGTTCCATCAAATAAAGGTGCCTTATTTATAGAAAAAAACTTCATATGATCCAGTCATCATGCTTTCTTGATCTACCTTCAAGCTATAATTTTTTTTTAAAGGAACCTACTCTAATACCAATTTTTAAACATCAAATATACTTAGGGGGTGAATCAGTATATTATATATCTTTTACTTAATATAATTTTTTTCTTTAACCACTTAATCACATATTTAAGAAATGTAATAAAACTAAAATAATAATATGTACCACATTAGAGAGAGAGAGAGAGAGAGAGAGAGAGAGAGAGATCAGATTTTTACCTGAAAAGCTAAAGTGAGAAAAACCATGAAAAATAATCTCATGTATATGAATGAGCACCAACTCAAATTACAAAGTTTACAAGCACCAACTTGTAGGAGCACCAACCCCTTTGCCAAGAACCAACACAAGAACTATTTGTAAGTACCAACCCCTTGTAGATATTTGTGATCACCAAACCCATAGGAGCACCAACTCCTCTTGTGTATAAACACAATTATCTCTCAATGTTGCTTACTCAAAAAATGATAAAACTCTACAATATCTCCTACTTTTCTCTTTTTGAAAATAAATACAAACCATGCACTCTCTTGCATATTTCAAATGGATTTTCAAGCCTTTATTTATATCTTTCCAAATTACCTTTGACATTTTCCCTTTGTGACCCTTCAATCTTTATGGAAAATGGTGCCAAACTTACATAACCCTTTGTATCCTTGAATTTGAAAAGTCATATGTTACACTTCATAATCAAATGCATCCTTTCCTCTTTTGTCTTTATCTTGGTGAATTTTCACATTCTTCAAAGTGTCCCTTCATAGAAAAATGTGCCATACCCTCTTTTGTCTTCACATGGTGACTCTTGGAATTCCTCAAGATGACTCCTCATGAGAAAATCCATTATATTCCTCTTTTGTCTTTTTCTTGGTGACTTTTCATATTCCTTAAAGTGTCTCTTTATATAAAAATGTGTCATACCCTCTTTTGTCTTCACATGGTGACTCTTGGAGTTCCTTAAGATGACGCTTCATGAGAAAATGCATCCCATTCATCTTTTGTCTTTTACCCCATTACTCTTTGAATTCTTCATGGGCCCTCTTTTAACTTATATGCAACCAAAAATATATTCATTAATATTAAATAAAAATTAATACACATAATCCAAGATATGAATATTAAAAACACCATTAAATGCAATGGGGCCTTTATCACCAATAATGCTAGAGCTTTGACATCAATGATAATATTTACAACACTAATTCCTTCCCCCACTTATTAGTTTGGAATACAACTAAGGTTTAAAATGAGTCATATAAGGTAAGGAGTCATGTTTACCCTTTTTATGAAATAATACTTCCATTGTGTTGATTTAGTCACACAAATTTGACTCATTACCTTATAATATTTTAAACCTTTGTTCAAGTATTTATTTTAGTGCCATTTCATAGCCTGTTTAACTCTATCAAACCTTTATAGCCTTAAGAGAAAATTTGACTTGTTTAACTATGGTGTTGACCCAATTATCCCTGTTATTATCTTTATTTTTAAATATATATATATATATATATATATATATATATATATATATATATATATATATATATATATTTTAATGTCACTAAAGTTATGATGTGATTCTTTCTTGGTTGTGAAGTTGAAATTATAAAAATTATCTCCTACTTGGTTGTGGGGTGTATGGTGAATTTGAAAGATAACTTAATCTTGTATAGCCTTAGGTGTCTCCAAAAACCTTATAATCATTTGAAATCCACGTTATGTTAAACTGAAGGAATCCTAAGCACATTAAAGGATCCAAGTTGTATTTGAGTCTTGATTCTATGCATTTTGCCTTGTGTAGTAGATTGAAGTGTAACCAACTGGATCACAACTTTGTAGTGACATTATGATTTGTATTGGATTGAGTTTTTATGCCATGTTACTATCATTATCTTTGTATTCATAGAATTTAGTGTGTTCATTGGAGTGTTAAAAAAAATTGGTGTAATTTTGTGTGTTCAAGATGTAAATTTTGGGCATTACACTCTAATTTATTTATTAAAGAATATTTTAGAAAACATGAATTATCGACCTTTACACACATAGATAGTAAAAAAACTATATTTCTTCTAGTTCAAATCTCTTTTATATTTCTAAAATGTGATACAAATAAACTATTATACCCAAAACCTTTAAATTTTATAAAACCCTAGTTTATTATCTGGGTTCCTTTTAATATAATAACCTTAACCAAGAACACACACAACCATATTCAATGGAGGGGAAGGGTTTACTATGTGATTATCTCTCTATATGGGTCATACACATATATATGGTTAAACACATATAACCCATTATGTGTGTGTATGTGTATAAAAAAATATAACCTAAATAAACCATTGAAACTCCACCAACCACCTATATAATGCATTATCAAAATGGTTTAAAAATGAAAAACAAAAAAAAAATATACATCAAACCCTACCTCAAAAAATGCAATTATAGGTAGAACAAGTCCAAAGATCTTCTTTCTTGCATTATTCCTCATCCCATGCTCTCTCTCTATTTTTGTTATTTTTCTATCATCCTCTCTCCTTTATCTCCATATTTATCCAATGACATGTCAAAATCCTAGCATGATTATTTCCTCCAAAATCTCAATTTTTCTAGTTAACTAATCAAAACCCCATAATGACTATGCCATGCAATAAAATTGAAGTCAATATATTTCCCATAATGACTCGAAGAGTTTAGAAACTTGCCAACTCAACCCTAATTATTTTAAATTCCAAAATACATAATCATTTAAACATTATAATCTAAATGGCATATTTGACCCAAGTAATGTTAACAAATTACCATGAAAAATGATATGTTTTGACAAGTTTTTTGACTTAAACCTAGTAATCATGCATCAATCATACTTTTAATATATGCCTTCTACTATACTAAAAATAATATTCCATGATTGTAATATAAAATACCTTTAAAAACTTTAAAATGGCCTAAGGTTAAAACCTTGTCAATAATATAATTCAAATACATTTGATTATAATAATGACTTTAACCAAATCAAAACATGTTCTAAGGTTTTTTCATAAACCCTCTACTAAATTAATTTGCTTTATAACAACATATTTATCACTCTACATATATAATAATATTATACTATTTAGACCAAATATTAAAAGCTAGAAGTGTAAATATGTCAAGATAGTATAATTTCATCACAACAAGACTATTCAAGGATTTTGGAGCACAAGTTATGGATAATATAATACATGAAGTAGAATTTTAAATTTGCCTCAGGAAACATATGCCAACTCATTTGACCCACATGGTACACAATTTCAAACAATGGAATAAGATAAATATAGTCATATAAAAATGCAAAATTGGTAACTTGACTGTGGCTAATGAAATTCAACCCATAGGTCCCTCTTGCTTACTCTCATGACCCTCATAGTATTATTTTCACTAATTCCCAGTCATCCATACCCTTTCAAACTTGATCTCAACTAGGTTAGGACCCTCTTTTCATGACCAATCCATCCCCCCAAGTCCCATCTACCTAGGACAATAGCACCACACTAGGACTATAATGCTAATACCACTCTTGTTCACTTTTGGTGCTATTGTCCAAATTCATTTCTGGCCCCAAAAATCAATTCCTTCCATTTTTCCATCCTTATCTTTATCATTATAATGTGATAAAATTCAATCCATGACTAATAGATCCCTATAAATCCCATTTTAAGATCATTTGGAAAAGGGTTAGCAAATATCACAAAGCAAACAAGAGTATAAACAAGACTACTCAAGCACATTTCCCTATTCTCTACATACAATGATCCAATACTATTTCCAACATATTCAAATCCTTACGCCAATCCCTAGTCATATCAACCACACCTAATTAAACATTTATTTTCATTCTCATATCATAATTGCACCAAGTATTTTCAAAGTGAGAACTACATATGGCTTGATCCCTCTTTGGAGTATTGGTATGTAGGCAACATGGACACATGGGGTGTGAAGCATGTTCAGTGCGTCTTACATACACTAACCCCCCATATTATTCAAATTTGGAAAAATTATAATAGAATATAGGGTTTTAAGAGAAAATATACTCTACAAAGAGCTCTATAGACTTCTAACTATCAAAATTTTATAGATAGAGTGACATAGACCTGTTAAACAAAACCCAAAAAGCTCAAACCCTTAGGAAAATAGTGGTAGAGGTGGACTATAACATTATTACCCATTTTATCTAGTTTTAGTGCTCCTTTCCAACCAAAAAATGAAGTTCAAACCTCATGTGTGATAGTCTCCTAGTCCTACACAGTGAATATCAGCCTCTGTCGTAGTTGGATCAACATAGTTTTAAGTTAAGTTTGATTTCTCTCTATTTACTTGCTATTTTTAGAAAGTCTAAAAAACAATCATAATTAATAAATTAGTAGGTTAATTATGGAATAATTATTGACTAGTTTTACTACTCTAACTTTTTAACTAAATTAAGAATAAAACCATAATTATTTCTAAAATTGTTAAATCATTTGGTGAACTTGACTTACTTCGTTTATATACAAAAACCCTAGAAACGCTAGGGTAAAATTCCTACTAATTTTTCCTATAAATTTATAAATTTTTACTTGAATATTTAAATAATAAATTTATTTTAAATTATAAAATTTAGTAGTAAATTTTAAAATAAATTTCTTTCAAACCCTATTCTCCCACACTAGGTCTCATTAATTTTCCAATATTTTTTTGAATTTTTAATAGCATATGTAAATCATAAAATCCATTCAAAATTCAAAATTTCATAGTAAGTTGTCAAAATATTTATTTTTTCAAACCCTAGTTACATCTACTAGGTCATATTAAATCACTAATTTTTTAATAATTTTTTAATTTTTTACTTGCATATCTAACTCAAAAATCCACTTTCAATTTAAAAATTTCATAGTAATTTATCAAAATTATCATCTTCCAAACCCTAGTTGCATGTATTAGCTCCCATTTTTTCCTTGAGGTATCAGGTTACATCGAAAATCAGATTTCAAAAATGGATCTCACTTATTTTCAAATATTTCTTGCATTTTTAAAAAATAATAAGCAGACCATACTTGTTCTATCATGTACATGAATGATGAATTTCACCATATGCTATTACAAAGCTTCATTATATTATTTTCATTCTTAATTTTCATAATATGGGATGATATTAAGAAATTCATTATTAAACATAGTAAGACACATTTCCTTCAAAGCAAATTTTACTTTTCTTTAATATAAGGTTTCATCTCTTGCGTTATATCTCTCATATAGAAATTTTTTCAAGTTTATCATGCTAAACACTTTAAAAATTTCATAGCACATACCAAATTTTCTTATGCATTCATACACAAATTAATTCTTTCTATTACTTTCTCTCTATCTCTCACATGGAAAAATTTTCAAGTTCATCATGATAAACACATTAGAACTGTCATAGCACATGCCAAAGTTTATTATACATTCATGCACAAATTCATGCTTTCTATCCCTTGCTCTTTATCTCTCATATGGAAAATTATCAATTTCATCATGCTAAACAAATTAGAAATGTCATAGCACATGTCAAAGTTTCTTATGCATTCATGCACAAATTTATGCTTTTTATCCCAAACTTACTATCTCTCATGTGGAATGTTATTTATAAACATATTTTTATACAACCTACAACTCCAATTACATGAATTTTATCCCACATACATGGATATGACCTAGATTATCCATTTCATAAGCTAAAAACCACCTATCAAGTTTTAATGTCATATCTTATGCATAGGAAACAATTTCCTTCTCCTTCTCTTCCCCAAGACGGTGATAGCTACTTTCCCTCTAACTAGGTTTATGTTATCACCCCTCCTAAATGTGAGGCGGACCAATGGTTCTTAATGCATACATTTGGCCTATATTTTCTTCAAAACCTCTTTAACATACGTTTTTACATGTTAAATCAGAAGCAACTAGGGTTTGCACTTGTGAGACTCTAAAGGATCAAATTACCAATCTGAGAAAGTTAATTTCAGATTTACAAATGTAGAATTAGATATTACATGAAAATATCACAAAATTGGAAAAACAAATCATAAGATAAAAACTTCAAAGGCACCCTAGTGTCAACCATGTATATGCACATTTACCTAGTCAATTGGTTACAAGCAATGTTACATATCAAAACAATAAATAAAAAAAAGTAACTCTACAACTAGTGATTCAAAAATCATTCAAATATTAAATAAGAATTCAAGTGAGTTATTAAAGGAAATGATTAAATCTAAGTTGATCAAACTACCTCCTTTACATCTAATGAGAAGATCTAGATATTATTGTGCATGTCATAGAATGCACATGCATCATACAGATTCATGTTTGGCATTGAAATATCATATAAAATAGATAATTGATAATGAAGACCATATACAAGGTAAATCAGTCCAACAATCCACAATGACACAAGAACACATTCACAAAAGGTCAAATTCAAAAACTATACCACAATCATATGTAAAACATGAAAAAGAGGCAAATCTATCTCTCCAAAATGAGGCTCAACTTTCAAAGTAGTATGGGTTTAGTCAAAAATATCTACAAAAGTTTTATTTTCAAGGCCAATGGTTGGGCAAGCATTCTCAAGGCATCACTACTCCCATTCTAGCAGTTGATAATGTTTATCACCAAGGTTTGGGATTTATTGAACATCCCAAGGCAAATCATTCATAGATACAATTTGTTAAAAAAAAAGACCCAAATACAATAAAAGTCAACACTAGCATTCCATTGGTTCAAACTCAATATGATAATCATGATTGGAATAATATAGGTTATTATGATTTCCATGATACCGATAATAAATCCAAATATTTAGTGTCATATTCACATCCAGTCTCTCATGCTTCACAATCATGCATGATTCCTTTATTTGATACAAGATACCATGATGGGAAGTCTCCTATGAGATGCATTAGTTAGTATCAGTTCTTCTTAATAGTACTTGTACATGGTTTCTTTTTTCTTACTTGTACATAGTTTCTTTTTACTTGTACATAGTTCATTTTTTTAAATTCTTGTACATAGTTTTCCTATGATTGATTATACATAACTCAAACTCTCAAAATTTAAAAAGCATTCAAATATTCCAAAATATCAAAAACATTCAAATAACTCAAAAACACCAAAAATATTTTGATTGTATGCATTATCCATACTTTACATTTCTACTATAATGTTAGACTTACATTTGCTATTATATGGTATTATTTGTCACTTTATCTACATTACCATGCTTCACTTGATCTTCTTTAAGTGTGTGTGTGTAATGACATACAACTCTTTGATTACTTCACTCTACCCATTGATGAGACATCCTACTTCTATATCAAGACACACATCGATATATATACCCATAAGAGGCATCTTTTACATGACTAAACCATCCAAGTTATGTCATTCCTACACCACATACTCTATTTATCATGCTGATGTACATTTATTTAATAGCTTACATAGATTACTATATTTCATCTCACTAGTATATATCACTTGCGTATTTATTTGCATATAACTAGTCTTGTAATCACATAGATTACATACTTTCATATGCTTGCTTTGATTAGTTATATGTGCTTGTATTTTCTAATTTTTACATGCTTTATCTTATTGTTTAGCATAGCTTGATGTGTTTGCATTCCCAGATCCTATTTGTCTCTTATGTGTGCCTTAGAACATTTACGAATGCCCTTTTCTTCTATTCATATGCGTGCCTTTAGACATTTGCCAATGTCCCTTTCCTATAATCTTTTATGTGATTATGGATTTCACTCCAACTTACTTATTTAAATTGTATATATATGTGGCATTTAAAACTTCCTTGTATGTTTACTTTCTAGTTTGAGTGACATGAGCCCATGTCCCTTGTTTACTTGGCCCCTTGGTCACTCTTGTACACTTTTTACTTCTTCCATTATGTGCTTTTTATTTGATTGCTTTCAATTTTTTGCAATACCATTATTCACATCATGCATTTATCTTGCTTTCTTGGATGCCATGATGGACATCATGATCCATCCCTCCAACTAACAACTAAACACTAACCAGTTAATATCTCATCACAAACCATGTTATATCTTGATATATCTTGTCAATTATCATTTTTATATCATATATTTTATAACATAACACATTTGCAAGGCTATTTATTCTGAGGCAAGTCATTGCAGGGTCTCTATTCCTATGTTAAGAAGAGGGGGAAACAAACAAAGGTTTTGCCACATAGATCAAAGATACTATCAACCAAAATGTCTAGTTTTAGAACACTTAGAATAATAAATAGACACCAAACTAGTTAGAATAGACTAGGTAGACAATTAAGAATCCAGAATAATCATTATATTTAGCCTAAGACATTAGCATCAAGATTGGAATATAGCATTAGTGGTGATACTATCCATTTTTAGTGATCCTATCCAAAAAACAAAAAAAAACATAATTTCTAAAAGTAGGCAAAAAATTAGGTTTAGCTATAGATTTACATAGCTAGACCAGTTTAGAATCAATAGTTTCAGTACACATTTTTCTTAAAGAATCCAGATATAGGGGGCATCATGCATGGCATGATGCCTCTCACTTCTAGTTTTAGATATGGTAGTTAGTATAACTTCTAGATCAAAATCCATGCTCTAGACATTAGTGATTGGGGTAATGTGCATGACAAATTTGTTTCTTTTCCTTCCTAGTTCAGTATTGTTCAGACATTCTTAGTAGTTATGCACCTTATTCCATATGTAGGTAGTTATCACCATTTTTGAGTGGATTTAATAAAAGCCTACCCTCTATATTCCTATGTTTTTGAGTTCCTAAGTGGCTTCCACATAATCTAGATTCCCAATTTTGGAATGGCTTTCATATAAGCCTAATCTCTATCTTTTAGAGTGGCCAAGAGTGGCCTAGTTTTTATCATACATTTGGCTATCCATGGCAACATTTTTAGATCAAAAGTACATTCATGGGCTTCAAGAGCCATCTCATATGATATACATTTTATACTAATATCAATTCATAGCTTCACTTCATAGGGCAATTATGGAGTCAAAGGTTTAACTAACCTTTATATTCTTGAGCCACCTATTCAGAGGGATTGGACACATAGTCTAAAAATTGATCAACACACACATGACCACCTAGCTTCACTTAGAGGGTGACGATGGAGCCAAAAGGCTAGCCTTTGTATTCTTAAGCCACTTTTTGAGGAATTAATTACTAAGCTCCATTTATGATATTACTCTTGGTACAACATCATCCATCATTACTCAACATCACAAAAAGTTTTGTATTAATTTACATACCCATGAGGTGTATTCATTCCTTTCTCTTTCTCTCTGTTACCTAGTTTTTATATGTTCTTATTTTAGATATAGTGTATCTAATAATAATTTATCTACTCTCTTTTTTTTCTTACACATTTACACTTTACAACATGATCTCTCTATGTACAACCCAACATCACAACAACATTATGAGCTTCACCCTTGTAGGTAACTTTAGGTACACTTTCTATTTTTCCTTTATCTTAGTTTTTTGATTTGCTACACCACTAGAATAAAGGTGGGGTAAATGTGATCATATAAAAATGCAAAATTTGTGACTTAAGTGTGCCTAATGACACCCAACCCATAGGTCCCTCTTGCTTTCTCTCATGACCCTCTTAGGCTTGTTTTCACTGATTCCTAGTCATTTGAAGCCTTTCAGACTTGATCCCAATTGGGCCAAGACCCTATTTTCATGATTAATCCATCCCCTTATGTCACATATACCCTAGATAATAGTGTCACACTACGAATATAGCACTAATTCAACTTCCATCTACTTTCAACACTATTTTCCAAACTCATTTCTAGCCCCAACAGTCAATTCTTTCTAGTCTTCCATCCTTATCTTTGTTGGCCTAATGTGAACAAATTCAATTCATGACCAATAGATATTTATAAAATTCCATTCAAAGATCATTTGGAAAAATATTGGAAAATATCACAAAGCAAGCAAGAATACAAACAAAACTACTCAAGCACATTTTCCTATTCTTTGTATATAAGCATATAATACTATTTATATCATATTCAAATCCTTACACCAGTCTCTAGTCATCTCAAGCACACCCAGTTTATCATTTCTTTGCATTCTCATATCACAATTACACTAAGTTCTTTGAAAGGGAGAACTACATATGACTTGATCCTTCTTTAGAGTATTGGTATGTAGGCAACATGCCCACACATAAGGTGTGAAGCACATATAGTGCAGTTTACACACACTAACCTAACATCTTATTTGAAGTTGGTTAAAGTATAATTAAATAAAGGGCTTGAAGAGAAAATATAATCCATAAGGAGCTCTATAGACTTTTGGATACTAAAACTTTAGAGACAAGGTCACATAGACCTATCAAACAAAATCTAGAAAGCATAGATCCTTAAGACAATAATAGTAGAGGTGGGCTATAGTACCAGTGCCACTCCTATCTAGTTTTTATTCTCCTATCTAATCAAAAATAAATTTTAGATCTTAGTTTATGATAGTCTCCTAATCCTAGATAGTTAATATCAACCTTTGTCTCAGTCAGATCAAGACAATTGTAAGCTATGTTTGATTTTTATCTATTCAGTTGATATTTTTATAAAGTCTAAATAATAATCAAAATTATAAAATCAATAGGTTAAATATGGAATAATTATTGACTAATTTTACTACCCAAACCATTTAACTAAATTAGGAATAAAACCCTAATTATTTTCAAAATTGTTAAATCAATAAACATATAAGAATCTTAACCATTGTATGATCTCATAAATACAAACACACTATCAAGGCTAAAGAAATATACAATATGATAATCAAAAACATTCAAATTTATATAATAATTAGTAACCAAATGCATGCTACATGCAATATTAACCAACTAGTAATTAACAAATAAATTCTACTCTATGTGGTGTCTGATGGGTCTCCTATTTCATTCTCTCCTACCCCTCTTGTGTCCATCTTCACCATCCTTTTTGATGACAACCTCCCTTAGTCATAGTCAAGATCATGGAATCCATCCTACATCAAACTCAATATAAATAAACATTAGTTAGACCATATCATGTAAAAATTATAATGAACTACCATAACATAATATACTACATAATCATGATTAAAATGTACCATAATAGAATACAACCATCTAACTAATAGTTAACTATCATGATTATAAGCAATTTATACTATTCGTAATTAACATACCATTAATTTTAGTTAATTAATACATCAAATAAACCAATCACTAACCATAAAATCAATAATAATAAGTCTAGAGGAAAATCAAGATATAACAATATGTGTGATCGACTTGTGTCTTACATACCTCTTATATTATCTTGTCACATCTCTCTATGTTCTTAGTAAAGTTGATCTATGGAATAACCATGGTGTTATTCCCTAACACCCACATACTCTATTTTGAAAAAAATCAAATAGGGACCCATTGTTAATCAAATATTATAATTCAGGGTATTTTGAACAAAGAGTCTATGACATAGGGTTTGAAAAATAAAATAGAAGTAGACTTAATTTGACATGCAAATGAATTGTTTTCCTCTCTTGATATTTGTTGTTTACCTAAATAAATCAACTAGATTTACTTCAATGTGAATTCCATTTGTGTATAATCCATGTTAAAGGATTTATTTTTTCCCTTCACTTTTAATTTATGCTTATATTTGCTTAATATATGATTTAATGGGTAATTAAACTAACATGTTTTGATTTTAGTTCGGTATTTATCTATACTATGTCTTAATTAGGTTATTTTATGCTTAGGTGTCTCTTAGGCCTTCCTAGAGCTCTTTTGATCTTACTACACTACATTGATTCACTAACTCAAGGTCTAAATAAATAATGTAAGCCATTTAAAGATGATATCAACATAATTAGAAATACAGAGTCACCTAGGAAAGTGGATCATTGGGAGTTTGAAAAGTGTCATCATCTGGGTAACCTAGATCTGATGTCAGCATGGACATTTTAATGGAAATTCCTAAACAAGTAGAAAAATGAGATCTATCCACATGTCATCATCCTAGTAGCTTGGAGGTGATATCAACATGGACCTTTGCATGGAATGTCATGGGAAAGATGAGAAATGAGATCCATCCACATGTCATCATCTTGGTAGTTAAGAGTTGATATTAGCATGGAACTTTGTATGGAAAGCCCTAGACAACTAGATCAATGAGATCCATCCATGTGTCATCATCTTGCTAAGCCAAAAAGTGATGTCATCATGGACCATTGTACACATAATATTGGGCAAACAAAACACTTGAATATCACCAAGTTTTTGTTGACCAAAATTGGCATATATACCAAATTTTTGCCTAGATGGATTGTACCATTCTATCAAACCATTCATTGACCCTTTGCCTTGATGACTAATATCTTTCTAGTCATGACTTAATTATTCAATGCAATATCTTGGAGGGCTTTGACATGGTGAATTGAACTATCTCAGGAGCTTATTATAGTGGATGATCCAATAGTAAAGGGAGGAGATAAGATTTATATCCCTAAGTTATATTTTTATCCTTCTTGTGAAGATTTTAGCAAAGTCTAAGGTAAGTTTGGAAACCTTAAGGTAAATGACTAAAAGTGGTGTTTACACTATGAGTGATAGATCAAGTCAGCTTTTAAGGTTATTCACCATCTAGTGGAAAGCATAAAGTGGTGGAAAAAATAACCAAACTATCAGAGCCTTGTGTAAAAGTTTCAATATGCCTTAATAACCATTTTAATAAGACCTAGGTAGAAACTATAAATTTATGTCCTTTGCCACTTTGAAAAGTTGTAAAATGCACTTAAATCTCCACTTTCCCTTTAAAGTGGAAACTAGATATTTTTGTACACTTTTTAACTTTGTAAAGTTTCAAAATGTACTTAAATCTTTTCTTTCCCTCCTAAGCAAAAAATAGATATTTTTGTACACTTTTCAACTTTGTAAAGTTGTAAGATGCACTTAAATCTCCATTTCCCTCCAAAGTAGAAATTGGAGATTTTTGTGAACTTTGCAACATTACAAAATTGAAAAATGCACTTAAATATATTTTTTCACTCCTAAGCAAAAACTAGATATTTATACACACTTTATAACTTTTCAAAGTTTTAAAATGCACTTAAATCTCCACTTTCCCTCCAAAGAGGAAACTAGATATTTCTATGTATTTTTCAACTTTACAAAGTTGTAAAATATAAATATGTAAAACTATTAAGTATCTTCACTATCCTTCTAACTAAAAGTTTTAAAGTGCACTTAAATCTCTACTTTCCTATCTAAGAGATTCAAAGGGACTTTGCATGTGTTTTTGCAAGTAAAAACCCTAATGAATATTTAGAGGGACTTTACATGTGTTTTTACAAGTAAAAACCCCAACAAAGATTAAAGGGACTTTGCACGTGTTTTTGCAAGTATAAACCCTTATAGAGATTTAGAGGGATTTTGAATGTGTTTTTACAAGTAAAAATATTGATGGAGATTTAGAGGGACTTTGCATGTGTTTTTTCAAGTAAAAACCTTGATGAAGATTCAAACAAATTTTGTATGTGTTTTTGCAAGTAAAAACTTTGACAATTTTTGGGCATGGAAATTTGGAGAATTTAAATCTCTTAAAGCCCCTTTTTGACCAAAGAATATTATTAGATAAATTATTATCAGTCTCTAAGCACCATAGAGGGGTTTTGAAGAACTTTAATCCTCCTCTTCTTTGTTGGATGGCCAAAGATGGTGGTTGTAGTGCATGTATTGAAGATTAAAAGATTTCTCCTCTTCTTTATCTTCTCTTAATTTATATATAGCTCTTTCTTATCTTTTTTATATATAATCTCATTTGATAAGGTAAAACATTGTCAAAAATTTGTAAAGAATAATCTTTGAAGTAATAAGATTACCTATTTTGCTTATCTCTTTGACTCCACTTTGTGTTTTAGGTAGCTTGTGCATGATTGCCTTGTGAAGAAGTCTTTTTCTTGGTGATTAGTAATAAGTGAAGGTATAGTATGAATTTTAATATTCCTATATGTTTTATACCTTATCTAGAGTTCCTTATTTATAATTATTCATGCAAACAAATTAGTGTTAGAAATTATATGAGTGAGGGATCTTTGAGCTAACTTTATGTTTAATTTTGTGTAATTAAAAGTGTCATTTAGTCTGGTGTATCACCCATTTTTATTATTTTAATCATTATATGCATCTCTTCTACCACTTTTCCAAGAAAAATCAGTAGTTTAGATGGTCTACCAAGAAAAAACTAGCCTTATCTATAGATTTAACCCCACCATAGGATACCCATAGCCTAAAAGTTATCCTATTATGTGGCTAGGAGTGTAAGAGCCCGAATAATCATCTAATAAGGTGAAATCCTATGCCAAAATTGTTTTTAGAATGCATAGTGGGATGTATTTGAAGGATATTAATCAAGGTTGATGCTGGTCTTGATCCATTTAAATTAGATATAACATCCACACTCTCAGTATCTAGTGAATTCAATGATCACTCAACTTTCTAGTGGCAAAATAGTGCCTATTTTTAATGCCAAAGGTGACTAAAAGGTCAAATTTTAGAGGTGTTCCTTTTCAATTTGTTTAATTAAATTTTTACTCAATAAGAATATTGAGGTTTTATAACACTCATCCATACTTGATAAGCTTCCCTCCTAAGATAATTTACAAATCTACCCCTTCTAGAATATCCTTGTTAACTCCTTTCATTACCATGGATGCACAAAGAACCTTACATTTTGTGTCTTTAAATGGTAAAATTAATTTATATCTTAACCAGTATGATCTTATCCTAGTGGTATCCCTTAAGAGTGTTCCTTCCTACTCAGGGGCTAGCTCTACAACTCCTTCTGAACACATCAAAGACATAGCTAATTTTTGCAACATCCATAACATCATTGAAGAGAATGTAGCTATTAGGTTTTTGGCCATAACTTTTAAGGGTAAGGCCCTAGATTGGTAGATAAACCTAAATCCTAACTCTATAATAACATGAGATTAGTTAGGGAATGATTTATGTAATAGGTTTGAAGATAAGAGTGACAACTTGTCACTAGTAGAGCAGTTGACAACAATCAAGAGAGCTCCTTAAGAGGTCATGCAAGAATTTAACAATGGTTTTAAAAAAAAATGGGATATGATTCCAATATTTTTAAATCCCACTCCTAATTATGATTTTATCTATTGTATAAGGGACCTCAATAATGATATTTCATTTATGATATAGTCAATGGGGGAAAACACATTACCTGTTACTTATGAGGTAGCAATCAGGGTAGATAATAGCCTAATACAAGATGTAAAGATCAAAACTAGGACTCTTATGCCCTTATTACATCAAATAAAACCACCTCCAACATTTTTCCTCATCTTTCTACCTTTTCTCCTTTGCCAACACTTCTACCATACCCATACCTAGACAAGATAAAGTTTTGACTAGTTAGTCTAGTGAACTCCAAGAGCTCAATAACATGTTTTAAACATCTAAAAATTAGTTAGTGAATGTTGAGAGGCATCAATATTAGTTTAATATACCATAAAAACCCCCATATAAGCTTAAACAACCCTATAAATCCAATATGGCACCCTTTAATGCTAATTCTCAAGGGTAAGGGTAGTTCACCTATGTTAAACCAAGTAATAACTACAATCCTAATGCTACAAGAATTACAAGACCTTGGTCAATATTCAAAAAATTATTTCACAATAAGGTAAGTCTTTTATACCTTTTAATCAATATTAAAATTAGGCTGTCACCCCAAATGCAGAGTTCAATAAAGGCTTCAATGAGCAATGGCAATAGGGTGTTAGTTATGGGTTCAACCAAGTTTTAATGGCACAAAATGCAAAAGTGCCTATCATAAATAAAATATAAGACATTAAAAAATGCCAACGGGATAATGAGGGAAAACATTATTTGGATTCTACATTGGTGAAATACCAATTAGAAGAGTGTTATGCTTTCAATCAACAAGCTAGGACTAGCCAAGTAAACTCCCCTATGGTGACCAACACAAGGTTCAAGAGAAGGAACATAGAGGGAAACCAAGAAGTATTTAAGGAGTATTATACTCCTCTTTCATTGTTTTCAAAGCAAAATGAGCCGAATGAAGCTACAAAGGATCAAATAACTCAAAAAAATTGGAACTAAGGAGGTATTTTTATACATCAAACTTCATAAGTACAAAGCACTATTGTGGCTCCCAAAACACAAGAAAAGTTTGATGTTACACACATTAATATTTTTGAGTAAATGAAGAAGTCAAATGTTAGTTTACCTATGTGTTACATGCTTTATGTACCTTGTCAAGTGGATCTTCTTCAAGAAGGCTTATCAAAGATCAATGTTTCAAAGAATCCACCAAGGAGAGTGTAGTCCTCACTATTGCAGTCATAACTAATGAAGGGTAGTCAAACAAGGTAATCAAACCTCATCCCTTATACATTTATTTGATCATTAGAAACCCCTTGGTACATAATTTCATGGTGGACAATGGGGAAAGTACTTTAGTGATGCATAAATCAATAGTAGATCAACATGGTTTGAAATATGAACCCCTCTCTAAAGGGGTATTACAACTTGATGGATCTTCTACTAAACCATCTAGTATTATTAGAGGTCTAAATTTAACCCTCCATGATTATATTAAGGGTTTAGTGGTCTAACATGTGGTTTTTCTAGAGGTACTACCCCATTTTGATCTATACCTATCTAGAGACTTCACCACCAAAATTGGGGGTTACATAAAAATAAATTGATTCTATATGGCATTTAGTATAAGGTATGTAAAAAAGGTGTCCATTAAAGCTAAACCAATTAAAAGGTTTCACATTTAGCCTTACAAAATAAGCAACCCAAATATCAATTTCACATTCTTGGATGAAGAATACCATCCTATTGATCAAGAGCTAGACACTCATGTTGAGGCACTACTTGATGTCTTTTGAGATGAGTTATGGAATGAGAATCAACAACTTGATCCACTGGGGGGATTTGAAGAAATAAATATGGAAGTCTAATTATTTCACAAAGAAAATGTGTTTATACCATCCCTTACTGAGCCACAAGATGAGACTAATGAAATTTAGAAAATGTTCATTAAAGGATCAAGGAGAAAACATGGAGTAGTATTAGGTGTTATTATGGTATCTCCCTCTAATGAAAAGTACTATTTAGCTTATAGGTATCAATTCAATTATTCTTGCATTGCAATTGAATATGAATGCCTTATTCATGGCCTCTAATGGGCTAGAAAGAGGAAAATGAAGTAATTATAGGTATATAGAGATAGTGAAATCATTATAAAACAGGTTAGAAGCCAAAATAAATCCAAAAACCCCTTGATGAAGTCTTACAATCACAAGGTGTGTTATCTATTAGAGTATTTTAAAGCTTTTAACATCCAATGTGTGCCTAAAGAGAGAAACAAACATGCAGACAAATTAACATCAATGGGGGCCCAATTTGATGTAGTAGCTAAGTTGAGTAAATTATAAAATTAGTCACATGTTATGGTGGTTTTAAGACCATCCATTCCTGACAGTGAAGCCAATTGGTATGTTTTTGACAATGACAAGTAGAATGCCTATTTTTTACAATAAGAGGTTGAATTTTCATCTTTAAATCAAAACAAGTTTCAAAATCAGTATGGAGATCAAATCCTCCAATTAAAATCAAACAAACTCCTTAAGGGGATGTTCACCCTTGAGATCATATTTTATGAGGGAGATTTTGTAGGGAAAGATAAGGTAGTCTTGTCTACTAGTGAAGAGAACCATCATAGAATTCTCATCTTCCAATACAAACTTATCAAGCTTGGGAAGGTCAATAATGAGGTAAGAAAGTTTCATTTATTGCACTTTGTAGGGAGTTTGAAGACATATTTTCTTGTGAGTACACTAATCTTAGGGTTTTTGACCCTCAACTTTCTCAACACACTATTTAATTAGATGCAAATGTGAAGTATGTGAGGAATAAGTAGAGACCTATCAATCCCAAGATAGAGGTACTCATGAGAAAAAAATTAACCAAGCTTATTGAGTCAAATATTATCTTTCTAATTAAACACTCTTCATGGATGCCCAACCTAGTACCTATAAGGAGTAAAAGTGATGATATTTAGTTATGTGTTTACTTTAAGGATTTGAGTAAGATCTACTTGAAGGATCAATATCATTTTACATCCATGGAGTAGCTCTTCCAAATGGTGGTTGGTTTAAAACATTTCTCTCTCTTAGATAGGTATTCAGGTTACAACCAGGTGTTAGTCAAGGAGGAAGACCAATACAACATAGCCTTCACCATAAAGTGGGGGACTTATGCTTATAATAATATGCCTTTTAGTCTCTCCAATTTTGGTATCACATTCCAAAGAGCCATGGTCATGGCTATCTAAGGTATACTTAATCAGATGGTGCTTATTCAATAAAATGATATCACAATTTTCTCCAAGAAGGCAAGTGACCACTTGAACCATTTTAGACTCATTTTTGAGATGTGTAGGGAGTTTTGTATCTCTTTGAACCACAAAAATTGTGTGTTTTATATTCATGAAGGAAAAATATTGGGGCATGTTGCCTCTAAAATAAGACTAACGATTAACCTTAAGAGGATAAGTGCCATCTTGTCCTTGTATTTACATCAACACATTAAAGGACTTCAAATCTTCCTCAGGAAGATAAATTTTGTGAGAATATTCATACCTAATTTTTCATGTTTGGTCAAGCCTATAACAACAATGTTGAATAATAATCAAGTCTTTTTCAAAAGAAAGCAAGGCAAGTTTTAAGTCTATCAAGTTAGCCATTGCATAAGCACCAAATCTCTTGAATCCTAATTTTTAAATATATTTATACCTATATGCATTTTCTAATGTGGAAAACATATCAAATATGCTCACGTAACATAATTAAGAGGGTATTTAGTAGCTAATAGATTTCTTCAGTTAGTGACTTGAAGGCTATGAAGAGAGGTATACTTTTGTTGAAAATAAAATGCTAGCTGATATTAGATCATTGAAAAAATTTAGGCCTATGGTGTCAAACAATAAGATTCATCTCATGGTCTCCCATAAAAGTGTGAGATATTTCCTCTTGAGTAGAGATCTAAATGAAAAAAGGGCTAGTTGGATCACCATAGTCATGAAGCATGATGTTGAGATCAGGGTTACTAATTTGGTGAGAAGTAAAGGTCTATGTGAGTGCTTGGTTATTGACCTATAAGAATAAAAATAGGTTTCTCTAGTGATTCCAAATATCATACAAGTAGATACACCTATACCTTCTGTAGAGAGGATTACAAACCAAGTTAGTCAAACATTAGTCCATAAATAATGAAACTTGCATAAAGAACTAACTAACCAAGCCTATCTATTCTTATGGGAATTAAAAATTATATCAAGAAACAAATGAAAGAAAGAAATTCCATATTACCTTCTCAAATAGTTCACCATACCCATGTGGCTCAAAAACATTTTCTCCCTTAATCAAGCATCCTTGTCTTTATCAACAATAGTGGTAAACTCCTCCAATGCCTCAAGAACACTCCATAAAACCTAGGCTCTTTATTCCAAATCACTAAACTAGCCTATCAATGAAGCTTGCAAGTAAAACCTATGATCAAATATAAAACCTTTTGGAAATATTTTATCATTATAACTTTGAAATATTTAAGCTTTGAAGATATTTGAGCATAATAAACTTGCACAAAAATAGCTTAAAATTCATGTCCATGGCCTCTGTATTTATATGTTTAAGAGAATGGTTAGGATCAACCATGACCATCCATCTCAAGATTGAGATGTGTGGCCATGGATAATCCTAATATTTGGAATTAAATCCATAATTGTCTTCATTATGACCTTGGAAGAAGGGGTATTGAAGAGGTATGGGAGGCATTAACTAGGTATGAGTGACCCATAATCTTGATATTTATGGAATTTATGGCCTAGGGATGTATTCCCAAGAAATGATGTCCCCTGATGATGTAGTTAATAAGAATCAATTTTCAAAAAGAAATATTCAACAAATCTTATGGAAAATCCACTTAAGCTCTTGATTTGGATTAATTATCCTTAAACAAGGTTAATCAATATTTGTGAAAATATTTGAAAATTGTCCCTCAATTAATCAAAATGGTCAAAAAGTCATATTATTGGGTCATAATTTGACTGGAGAGGAATTGTAAGATGATGTTAGATGCATTGGATTTGTATTTCCATTTAGGATGTTTCCAACAACAAATAACAAAGGTACATGATATGTACTAATGAATTAGAAGAAAAGAGTGATCTAGAGCACTAAATGGCGAAATTATCATTTTGACTCAAAATGATCTAATCAAAGTTAGTTGGTCCACAAAATATGTTGCCCTATTTAGGGATACATTGACCTAAACAAGCACTTATAAGTGATAAGTTTGAACCATTTAGGAGGTTTTATATATTTTGACTTAAAATGTGCATTTGAGTGAAATTTGAGTAAGATTGATAATTTTAACAAAAATAGTGTTAAGAAAAGGATGTCTACACCTTCCACTGATTGGATGCAAGATATGATTATATTCTTAATGACTGATGAGTGTCCTCAAGGTATATATAGGACTAAAATAAGATACTTTAAACTTCAATCCATACCTTATACCCTAGTTGATGGGTTATTATTCAAGAAAGACCTCAATGGAGTATTGCTTAGGTGTGTAGGGGTTGATTAGGTAAATAAAATATTAGAGGAATTCTATGATGGACTCATATGGGGTCACTCTGCTCTAAGGAAAATAACAATACAAATCATGAGGGCTGATTACTATTGGCCCAATATTTTTAAAGATGCCTATACATGGGTTAGGAAGTGCCAAAAGTGTGCTCTTTTTAATGGTAAATAAAGACTAGCAACCCTTCCTCTTAACCCCATTCAGGTAGAGCATCCCTTCATAAAATGGGGCCTTGAATTCATAGGTATGATAAACCCACCTTCTATTGGAGGGGACAAGTGGGTACTCACTACCATTGACTGCTTCACCAAGTGGGTAGAGGCTATTAATCTAAAAGAGGCTAATGGGACAAAACTATTGGATTTATATGATACAATCATGATAAGGTTTGGGGTGCCAGTCATTATCATCTTAGATAATGGCTTGGAATTTGTTGGCACAAAAATAAGTGAATGGGCTCTTTATCTGGGTATATACGTTATGACATCATCCAAATAATACCCCTAGGATAATGGGCTTGTTAAATCAATAGATAAGAATTTGATTAGGATAATCAAGAGGATAATGGAGGAGAATCAAAGAGTATGGCTACCAAGTTAAGAACAACCTTGTGAGATGATAGGGTGACTCCCAAGAGTGCCATTGATAACTCACCATTTATCCTTGTGTATGGAAGAGATGCCAAGATGCCCATCTCTCTTGAAATACCAACTTTGGAGCTAGCTCATCAACTTGAGTTAATGGAAAGTAAACCCATTGGTGTGAAAATGGCATAACTCATGGAACTTGGAAAAACAAGAGACCTTGTAATGAAGATAATGGAATCACATTAAATTCAAGTCAAGAAGGATTTTGACAAGAGATCCATTGAAAAATATTTCAAGGAAGGTGATCTAGTATTGAAGTGGGATGATAATAAGGCCAAACCAAGTAACCATAGAAAGTTTGATAGTTTTTGGAGTGGAACTTACCTGGTCCATAACTGCAAACAACACAATGCCTTTTAGCTTGCCAAGATAGATGGAGAGGTATTACCCATCCCTGTCAATGGGATTCATCTAAAGCCTTGTTATTAGAAGTAGTTTTTATCCATATTATATATTGGATTAGATGTTGTTTTCATCTAAGTGATCTATGTGCATCCTTTTTTATTGTGTGTTTCCATTCCCTAAGTTATTTGAACACATAATTAT
Source organism: Torreya grandis (assembly GCA_037957365.1). Classification (NCBI taxonomy): domain Eukaryota; kingdom Viridiplantae; phylum Streptophyta; class Pinopsida; order Cupressales; family Taxaceae; genus Torreya; species Torreya grandis. Next base: position 729,932 of record JARHVA010005912.1, on the reverse strand, counting down.
TTTATTTCTTATTGTTATTTTTATTGTGAGAGTTTATTCAAGAGGTTTGTAGCCTTGTTCTTAGTTGAGAAAGATTTTTTATGACTCTATAAGCCTAATGGATAGACTAAGGTGACTAGTCTATTGCATATACATGCATACAATCATAAGAGGTCACTAAAAATGTTGACCCAAATTAGCCTATATACCAAAAATTTTCCTAGATAGGATATACTATTCTATCAAATCATTCATTGACCCTTTTCCTTGATGACTAATCTCTTTCTTGTCATGACTTAATGATGTAGTGCACTATCTTAAACGTTCTTGGCATGGTGAACTAAATTATCTTAGGAGCCTATTGTAGTGGATGATCCAATGGTAAAGGGAGGATATAAGATTCATGTCCCTAATTCCTATTCTTAGCCTTCTTATGAATATTTTAGCAAAGTTTAATATTAATTTAGAAAATTTAAGGTAAATTCTTAAAAATTGGGTTTAAACTATGAGTATTAGATCAAGTTAGATTTCAAAGTTATTCACCATCCAATGACAAGCATGAAGTGGTGAAAAAATAAGCAAACTATCAGAGTCTTGAGTAAAAGCTTCAATATGGCCTAAACACCTTTTTACCAAGACCTAAGTAGAAACTAAATATTTTTGTGCACTTTACAACTTTGCAAAGTTGAAAAATACACTTAAATCTTAGATTTCCATCCCAAGCAAAAACCAGAGTTGCAAAGTATCTCTTCCTTCCTTTCAATGTAAAGTTGTAGAGTGCACATAAATCTTCACTTTTGCACTTTGGAGATTGAAAGGAACTTTTCATGTGTTTATTTAAGTAAAACCCTTGATGGAGATTCAAAGGGACTTTGCATGTGTATTTGTAAGTAAAAACCTCGATGGATATTTAGAGGGACTTTGTATGTGTTTTTTCAAGTAAAAATCCTGATAGAGATTCAGAGGGAATTTGCATGTGTTTTTCCAAGTAAAAACCCTGACAAATATTCAAAGGGATTTGCATATGTTTTTGCAAGTAAAAAACCCAACAAATATTTATAGGTACTTTTCATGTGTTTTTTATAATTAAAAACCTTGATGAAGATTGAGATGGATTTTGCATGTGTTTTTGCAAGTAAAAACCTTGATAATTGGGTACAAATATTTGTAGAATTAAAAGCTCTCAAAGCCCCTTTTTGATTAAATAAGATTAGTATAAAAATCATGATCAACCTCTAATCACCATGGAGGTTTGTTGAAGGACTTTAATCCTCCTTTTCTATGTTAGATGGCCAAAGATTGTGGTTGAAGTGCATTTATTGAAGATTGAAAGCTTTATTCTCTTATTTCTCTTCTATTATATATATACATCACTCTTCTCATTATAATATATAATCTCATTTGATAAGGTAAAACTCTATCAATAATTTTTAAATAATATCATTTTAAGCAATAATATTTCCTATTTTACCTATCTCTTTGACTACACTTTATGTTTTAGGTAGTTTGTGCATGATTGCCTTGTCAATAAGTCTTCTTTATTGGTGATTGTCCTCTTTTCTTTAACTTTTGAAGGTGGTGTAAGGTGTTCAAAGGTCTGATTTTGTGTTTCTTTAGTCATAAGTGAAGGTATAGTGTGTATTTTATCATTCTTCTGTCCTTTATCCCTTGTCTAGAGAACCTTATTTAGAATTATTCATGTAAACTAGATAGTATTAGAGATTGTGTGAGTGAGGGATATTTGATCTAACTTTGTGTTTATTTTTGAGCAATTAAGAGTGTAATTTAGTCTGGTGTATCACCCCTTTTTATGATTTTATTCATTTTATGCATCTCTTCTACCCCTTTTCCAAGCAAAATTAGTAGTTTAAGTGATCTACCAAGAGGAACCAACCTTATTTAGAGGTTCAACCCCACTATAGGATACTCATAGCCTAGGTTTGATCCCATTGTGTGGATAGAAGTGATATATCTTGAAGAACCCTCTCACAAGGTGCAATCCTACACCATAACAATTCCATCATCTCACTAGTTTGTGGCCAAATAGTTTGACATATGACTATATCTATTTGACTTCCTCAGATTAAATAATGATTGTTTAAACCTATTGACTTTAAACAAGATATGCATGTGAATATACTATATAGGTATTAATTAATTGATATTACCAAATATAATCATAAACACTTATATTTTCATCCATTATCCTTCAAAAAGAATAACATCAATAATATAAAACATAATGACACTAAAAAAAGGCACAAACCCCCCAAAATAAAGTCATTAAATATACATAAAACAAAAAAGAGTCCAACTTGGAAATTTACATAATGAACCTCATAGATTGAAAATAAGATTCCAACAATAAACGAACCCAGTTTGAGCTTCCACAAAACCTTATGCTTATACATGTCAACACAGGTTACCAAACTCTATCGGTAAAACAAAATAAGCACCTTCAACCATATTACAACTATATGTTATGATAGTGAAAAATACAATCCCAAATTGTTTACCATATACACATTATGCCATAATTCCACCAAACAAGAAAAAACAACAAATGACAACCAAAAATATGAAACCCATTCTGTCAATAAAATGTTAATAGCCTATTTGATGTGAATAAGCCTATGGTTTAACCAAATATATTTACAATAACCATTTAAAATAATTAAATATAATTACATAATGAAAATTACTACACATACAAATGCCAAAACCAAACTTTGAGCATCAAATAAAACAAATCCCAAAACATACATATTCAAGCCTATTCGATTATACATTGAATATAACATTATGGGTTCATGATGAAGTTTGTATACTTCACAATGAACCTATAAATAAAATGATTTTAAAATGGTAAAAGTAAATAAAATGATGGGTAAGTGATTGTAAATAAGGTAAGATGCAATGGTCAACCAAATTGAAGTCTTTGTAACATAAGGTGTTAAATGGAAAGCCTAGGTTACCTTATATATACACATAAAATTATTTAGTATAAGAAAGATATTAAATAAGGACATGCACATACATACACAAATCAATAAACAACATATAATATACCAAGTAAAGGAAATAATATATGGATATAAATACTTAGCTTGGGGTGGACCCATCGACCCTTAAATCTCCCCCTTGGTTCAAGTAGAGCTTTGGAAATGATGTTATAGATTGAATAACTTAAATGGTTGGATGGAGACCTATATATCCTTAGTTTTGAATTCCCAATAACCCCTCCTATTGATATTTAATGAAAGAACAAGATAAAACCTCCAATATAAGGATATAAAGCACATAATTCTCAAAAATATTTCCTTAGGGAATAAATATGAGTGTAATAAAAGTGTATGAATGTGATATATCTTATTAGTAATGAAATATGACCTGCATATATAGTTCTAATTCCCAAAACCACCCTTAAACTTTAATTTTATGGTATCATCAAGGTTGATAAAATATATATGTCAAAAGATAGACTTAGAACTATGTCTCAATAGTTGATATAGTATAAGAGAGGTAAAAACATGACATATATGGTATCATCTAGGTTGATACCCTAGAATATATGGAAGATATACAATATTGACATGAAGTAGAAGGAAGGGAAAGACAAAAAGAGACTTGGAGGAGTTTAGACTAATATTAATGATGGTTTAACAAGATAATATGTAAATATCTCTTGAAAAGTACTATAATTTGATCCCACCTAATTCTTATTTCACCCTTTAAAGCATTACCTTAGGTATATCGATGCATCTACAAGATATTTCAATAGAAAATATCAATAAAATGATTAAAGTGAAATTTTAGGTTTATACAATGCTCTTTTTATATATCTTACTTATGTCATGATTTTTTATTTTTATCATATTTTTGTTTATCTTGTATCTTATCTCCATGTAATTTATATCACTTTATATTAAACATTAGTTTCCATTATGGATCTTAATTATCACCTTTGATTTTTTAGTTTTGGTATTTATATTACTTAATAGTTATCATTATTTTCTTTTTTAGAACTTACGCATTACCTTTAGGTTTTATTTTCATTATTTATATAAATTTATAGTTGGCCTTAGTTTCCCTTGTGTATATTAGATATTTCATTCAAGTTTCTATTTTTCATTATTTTTATATTCTTACTCTATTGGGATGATTTTAAATCAACCTTAGCCTCCCTTGAGGATGCTATACCCTTAACCTATGGCGTGTCTAGGGATATCTATGACCAAGTTATGGATTACATACCTCTTATATTATTATGTTGCATATCTCTATGTTCTTATAAATGTTAACCTATGAAATAACCATGGATAATTATTGTATATATAAGATTTAGTGGTTAGTATTTAATCATATATTGTGAATTATGATTTTATTGCATTGTTTTTGAGGTTTCCCCCTCGAAGTGGCTCAGCAATATTTATTAGGAATTATACTTTTCTATCAATTATTATTGTGGATATACATATTCTAATCTCATTTATATGATATAATATTCTATTTTATAAACATCTAAGTAATTTAATTTCAAGTGGCATCATAGATTTGACTTGGGAAAGTTTTTGTGACATTTTTTAGATTTGGTGTTGTGGGTCTCCTATGCATTAAAGGATTGAAAAACATAACTTGTGATCAGGGAATAATTTATTTTTCATCACTACTGTATTGATCAAAGTGAATTTTTGAAAAAAAAATGTTGGAAAAAGTCTAGAAAAATTTTCACCCTTGTGCAAATTAACAACAATTAGTTTCATCTCAGTGAGATGATAAAAGCTATATAATTTTTTGGTACACATTTGGGCTAAATATTTTCACCCTTGTGCACATAAAAAATCATTAGATTCATCTCATTGATATTGTCATAATGTTATAATCTATCAATACTTTTTTAGGGGTTGAAATCCTCCATCCTAGGGTTTGTGCATGGATAGTCCTAACACTTAGATGCATTAAAGGGAAAATAAATAAATAAAATAATCACAAGGATGACATGGATTTTGACACTTATGATCCATTTTTTTGAGGTGGTTCATCAACTTTAGTTATATTCACAAAGTATGGTGTAGAAATACGATCTCAATGTGATCAAAGAGGACATCATTGGGGTTAGATGGGACCTTAATGTTTTAAAGGATCAAATGAAACTTATAACTAATAAATTTTCTAATCTTATAGATTGTACTTCAAAAAATAATCCTCCACCATTCTAATTCAATTCTTCTTATTCAAACAATCATAAATCCAATCTTATTCCAAAGCACTTGTTTCCAAAGGTGTACTTTCACAAGTTTGATGGTAAGGGTAAACTCACTTGGATCAATCAAATAAATTTTTTTTTTATCTACACAAGAATCCATGTGCAAAAAAGGTAGTCATGGCTTCTCTATATCTATAACCTGATTATTTCATGTTGTATAGATGATTTTATGCTCATAATAAAAATAGGGGCCTTCAAGTTACCTAGTCTATATACTTTGAGCTATAATTCCACTATAAAAATAATGGATAATAAAATTACTTTAGTTAATTAGCCAAAATATATCAAATAGGGACTATGAAGGATTATATTTATCAATTATAGAATCTCTCCTTATGTATGGATAACATCACTAAGGTAAATTTGACTGACCTATTCTTGGGTGGCCTCAAAGATAACATCCAAATAAAGGTTCACATGTTTAGTCCTAGTTCAATATCTAAATCCATACCAATGGTATTAATGGTAGATTAAAAATATATGGTCAAATAAATACCGTTTGCTAATGTTTGTGAACTCAATTTCCTAGCCCCATCATTTCATTATCCTATAAGATTGACCCCTCAACACATTTAAGAGAAACATGTAAAAGCATAATGTTTTAGCTATGATAACAAAAGGAGAAAAGGATATAGATCTACTGAAAATAAGTTGTTTTACATTGAATATGATAATGAGGATGAATAAGATGGTGAGACCTCACATACAAGTTTGGAAGATCTCGAATATGAATCTAAAGATTATCAACCTACTATTTCTTGTAATAAAATTTCAAGGATTAGTACCCCTCAAACTCTTAAGGTGGAAGGTTTCCTTAAGAAACATAAGGTGACTATGTTGATTAGCTTTGGGAGTACACACAACTTCATCAATAGTAAGTTGGCTACTCAATTCAATTGTTTCATTTACCCATCTCTAGAATTTTAATTCATGACTTTATATGGTGGTACAATAAATTATTTTTAAAAATGACATGGTGGTTAGTTATCACTAAAACAACCCAAATTTTTTCTTGGGATTACTTATCAGAGTGTAGAAAGAAATGTGTGTAGGCCCATTACACATATAGTTAATACATACCATAATAAATTTATCACATACACACAGACATACATCCATAAATATGTGAGGTGGACAATGTCTACTTAAACAAGGGTAAACATCTATAAGACACCCTATAAGAAATCATGTTCCCTCTAAGAATATATAGTTTAGGATGTATTGGTGTGCACTACACATAGATAAACTCCAAACTCCATATGAAACATTTGTTTTCCACATAAGAATATTCAAGGATCCTTAACCCTACTTAAGGGTCCCATCCTCCCCATCTAATTTTGGTTCTAACATTCAATAGACATTTATAAATCAATAACACTATAGGCGATAATAGTATTTAAGTAAGTGCTACCCACTGAGATTTTACATCTAAATATCAGGTTGGGGTCCTTACACCCTAAAACCCCTACCATCTAATGTTTGGCCAAGGATTGTCTACTTTCAACAAAAGTATATGAAAAAATCAATTTCACTAATAATTTCAAATTCTAATAAATTATTTTATTGAAGGACTGACTTATCAATTTATTTCCATTTAAGGGAAGGCATAATTTCATTGGTTATATATAATAACCCCAAGTTGACCATTATTATTAAGGGGAGAATTACCCCTAGTGAATTTTAATGTAAGGAAGTCTTTATATGAATAAGCCATAATCTTACGAGATAATTTAGAAAAATAATCAAACCATTCAACTAGGTGTTAATTTATCATGGTGAACATTTTTATGTAAATGCATAGGAATAACTCTTTATCATAATTCTACCCACCAAGTTATAAGTTAACCTCCAATTTTTAGGTCCTCGCATTAGGTTCTCGTACCACTTAGTAACATTTGACTAATTAGATTACAATGGCTAAGTAGTAATAGTATGAGTAGAAAATATATAAGAGTTTTCTGACTAGATCTTATAATCAACCTCTTCCATCATTTTATAATGGATAAAATAACATTAATTAAGTGAACTAGAGGATTTTGTCAACAATTACATTTTCCATGAAAGTAACTTCTTTATTACTAATTAAAAAATTGGTGTAAATATAAATTTAACTTGTCCTTAAATGATAATGATTATAATGTAAACTATACCACCACAAACTTCAAGGGTTATCTTTGGGATGTAGTG
>JARHVA010005912.1:635000-715000 GCA_037957365.1 Torreya grandis | reverse complement strand
TGTAATAGAATTTAAGTCAATGTGTTTCCCATAATGACTCAAAGTTTATATAAACTCATTGACTCAAAACTAATTCACTAAGTATTCTAAAATGCATAATCATTTAAACATTATAATCTAAATGATATATTTGACGCAAACAATATCAAAAAATTACCATGCAAAATGATATGTTTCAAAAGGCTTTTTAACTTAAACCTATCAACATGCCTCAATCATAATTTTAAACTATGCCTTCGACTATACCTCAAAAAATATGCCATGATTTTAATATACAATACCTTTACAAACTTTAATATGGCCTAAGGTTAAAACCTTATCAATAATACAATTTAAGTCCATTTGATTATAACAATGACTTCAACCAAATCAAAACATGTCCTAAGGTTTATTCATAAACTCTCTACTAAATCAATTTGATTTATAACAACATATTTATCACTCTGTGTATATAATGCTATTATATTGTTCAAACCAAATATTAATAGTTAAAAGTGTAACTATGTGAAGAAAACAAAATTTCATCATAATGAGACCATTCAAGGACTTCAGAGCACAAGTTGTGGCAAATATAATACATGAAGTAAGATAAGTAAAGCAGTTTGAATTTACCTTAGCAAACATATGCCAACTCATTTGACCTACATGGTACATAATTTCAAACAATGGAATAAGATAAACAGATAAGATTCTCAACCATTATATGATCTCATAAATTGAAATAGATTACCAGGGTTAAAAAAATATGCAACATGATAATCAAACACATATAAATGTGAAAAATACATTAATAATGAAATGCATGTTACAAGAAATATTAACCAACTAACAATTAACAAATAAATTTTACTCTATGTAGTGTGTGTTGGGTTTCTTGTTTCATTCTCTCCTCCCCAACTTATCTCCATTTACAACATCCTCTTTGACGATACTCTCCCTCAGTCATAGTCAAGAGGGTGGAATCCATCTTACATCCACCTCAGTATAAATAAATAGTGATTAGACCATATCATGTAAAAATCATAATAAACTAACATAACAGAATATATTACATAGTCATGATTAAAATGTATCATAATAGAATACAAACAACTAACTAATAATTAACTATCATGATCATAAAAAATAAATATTATCCATAATCAACATACCACTAATTCTAGTTACTTAACACATCAAGTAAATCAATCACTAACCATAGACTTAGTAATAATACATCTAAAAAAAATCATGATGTAACATCCTTCCCCCTAAATATGGTCATCATCTTGATCACTCTTGTTTCAATAAAGTTCTAAAATCAAATGGTATTTAATAGAAAATAAACATAATATCCAAAAAAATACTAAGATAACAAATGAGGAAGCATCTTATAAAACTCTTCATAATATTTTCAAGTAGCACTATCTTTAGAATATTTATCTCACAAGACCTTGGACCATGACACTTCTTTATTATGAAAACTAAGTTTACAAGAGCCAATTATTTTAATTGTTTCTACTGTGACCACCCCACGATCCAAAACCAATAAATCATTCCAATCAATATATGATAATGATCAAAAACATACTTTTTAAGATAGGACACATGGAAAATATTATGCATGAGTGCTAAAGTTGGTGGTAAAGTAAGAATGTATGCCACATAATTAACAAATTCCAAGACCTTGAAAGTTCCCACATATCTAAGAGATGATTAGGCTGATTTTCTAAATTTGATTGATATTTTCAAAGGTTTAACATACATAAATACTTTATCTCTAACTAACAAGTGCCTTGGTTTTCTTTTTAGATCATCATAACTCTTTTGCCTATCATTGACATCAAAAAATCTCTATCTTATTAAATTAACTTTCTCTTCCATTTCAAGAAGCATGTATGCACCAAAGACAACCTACCTTCTAACATGTCCCAGGTGATTGGTGTTCTACACCTTCCATATAATGTTTCAAATGGATCCATTTTTAAAGTTGATTGGTATGAGTTGTTTTATGAAAACTCAACCAATGGAAGATATTATTCCCACCTATATTTTTGATATATTTAGTACATCCTTAAAATATTTTTAAAAACTTGATTCACCCTTTCTGTTTATCCATCTATTTTTGAATGTTATGCTATACTAAAGTTTAACTGAGTACTCAAATATGAATTTAGAGTCAAATAGAATCTATAAGTCATTTTTTAATCTCTCTTTGAAATATATATATTTTTTACAAACCCATCGAAGTTATACACTTATTTCAAAAACCTCTTTCTAAGCATAGTTGCATCATCTAAAATATTCCTAGCAATGAAGTGAGCTACCTTGGTGAGTTTGTCAACAACCACCAAAATCATGTCATGTCAATTTTGATACATTGACAACCCTTGGCTAAAGTCCATATTAATGAACTCCCACATCAATTTTGGTATGGTATGTGGGTAAATTAACCCAATAGGATGCACATGTTCACCCTTAACTCATTGACATTCTAAACATCAAGAAATAAAATTTATTTCATCTTTTTTAATTCATTTCCAAAAATATAATGGCCTTAGCTCTTTTAAGATCTTAGTCACACCTAGATGTCCTAGATAAGGAACATTATGTAGTTATTTAAGTACTACACTCCTCAAATTCTCATTATCTAGTACATAAATCTTTTTGTTGTACCTCAAAAAACTATTATATTCAAACTTGAATCCCTCAAACTTAGGATCTTGAGCATTTTGAGCCAATGCTAGATTTACCTGTTCATAAAATTTATCTCTTGGAGAGAGTTTAACCTCTTGATCATAAAAATTACTCTTGATAGTATCCCAATTTTCTATATACCTTTGTGACTAAGGGTATCCACAACCCTATTTTCCTTAACTTTAATGTAGTTAATATCAAAATCATAATTTAACAAGAAATCTAACCATTATCTTTGATGTGCATTTAGGTTAGTTTGGGTGAAGATATACTTGAGTCCCAAGTTATTAGTCTTGAGCTCAAATGATTTTACAAATAGATAATTCATTCAAACTTGTAAGTCATGAACAATTGTAGCCAATTCTAGATCATCCGAGGAATAATTTGCCTCATATAGTTTCAACTTTCTAGACTCATAAGCTATAATAAAACCTTCTTGCATGAGACCTCATTTAATACAATATCTTGAAGCATTGATTATTATTGAGAATTGACCATTTGGATTAGTAAATCTCAATATTAATGGTAAGTCTTCTTTTTAGCTCCTAAAAATCTTCCTTGCACTTCATGACCACACAAACTTCTAATTTTTTTGCTGAAGATAAGTAATCAAATTTTCTATCTTAGAAAAGCTTTGAATAAAATTCTTATAATATCACACCAAACCCATAAAACCCATAAATTCATGGATGTTTTAAGGTGTTGTCCATCCCATAATGGTTTTAATATTCAAAATATCCTTAGATATTCCTTCTATAGATATAGTGTGCCCAAGGTACTATACATTTTTTTGAAAGAAGGCACACTTTGACTACTTCTCAAAAAGTTTAAGTTTCCACAACCATTACATAGCTAACTTCAAATACTCTATATGTTCCTCCTTAGATTGAAAATAAATGAGGATATAATCTAAAAATATTAACACAAAATGATCTACATAATCTTTGAACACACTATTCATGAGATTCTTAAATGTTGTTGATGTATTTGTTAGTCCAAAAGGAAGAACCATGAACTCATAATGCCTATATCAAGTTATGAAAGTTGATTTTAGAATGTCTTCCTCATGAATCCTTGACTAATGCTATCTTGATTGAATATAAATCTTTGATAAAATTTATGCTCCATGAATTTGATCAAAAAAATCATTAATGTGAGGCAAAGGATTTTTATTTTTAATCATTTCCTTATTCAACATCCTGTAATCAATAAATAGGTGAAGGGTTCCATCCTTATTCTTAACAAATAAAAGTGGTCTACCCCATGGTGACACACATAGTCATATTAACCCTTTAAAAAATAACTCTTGAAGTTGAGCCTTTAACTACGCTAACTTAGTTTCCATCATCTTATAAGGGACTTTAGAATATGGTCTAGACCCTAAAATGATTTTAATAAAGAAATCAAATTTTCTCTTCTTTTTTAAACTTGGTAATTCTTTAGAAAAAACATCTTAAAAATATTGGAAAAAATTATAATCTTCAATAGAAAGTTCCTTAGATTCCTCTATCTCATTTAATTTTATAATAAATGTTTGAAACCATTTCTTTTTAGATTTATTCAACTGAATTGCTGAAATTTGTCTAAGCTTAAGATCCCTCTTTTCTCCTTATATTTGGGTTTGATTACCCAAATCATCTAAACATTAAACCCTTTTAAGTAGACAATCTACCTTGGATTTATGTTGAGCTAACTAGTTTACTCCTAGGATCACGTCATATGACCTCAATGAAGATGCAAATAGATCTATTATCATAGTGAATTTAAGTATTTTTATCTTTTCTTCAACCAAATATTTATCAACCTTTATCTTATATTCATTACCATATTGAATCGACCATGCATTAGCCATAACTCTAGCTTTCCTAGATAACTTATTAAGCATACTAGGAATAATAAAACATTTAGTAGCTCTGGTGTTAATTAAAATTAAAATTGGTTGACCAAATAAAGTACTTGACATATTAATAGTAGAAACCTAAAACTCAGCTTGATGATTATTAAAAGTTGTGTAAATTAGTTGGTGAAAGGATCTTTGCTATGGATCAGAACCCTAATTATTACAATCTAATTTTATTCGAGTGCATTCCCTAGTGTAATGATTACCTCCATAGATGAAACATCCATTAGGTGTTCCTTTCCTATCAAATAATAATTTTTCTTGAATTCTCATTTGAATCCATTACCTAGTTTCTTATTCCCTAAATCATTGTTAAACTTGGCATTCTAATTCTTAAACTGGTTTTTAAGTTTCCACTCCTTTTCCAATTCTTATTTTTGAAAGTCATTTTGGGACCTCCAAACATTTTATTGAATTTATCTCTAACCTAAGTGATTTCATATTTTGCTCCTGCTTAACTACATTTTCAAAGACTTCATCCATAGTAGTAGCACATTCACATCCACTTCACACCTGATTTGGGGTTTTAATCCAAAAATGAATTTTCTAATGTGAAACCTCTCATTAGTATGATAATGAGGAATGTATTTTAGGATCTTAGTGAATTTCTCTCATGACACATTCACTCTAAGGTATCTCTACTTTAAATTTGAAAAATATGTTAGCTTCTGATCAAAATAAATTTGGGGTAAACATCATGATCTGAATAAGGTCATAAATTATTTCCATGTGGTGATTGTAGAGTCTAGATTCATCTCTAATTTCTTGTTTTCCCACCACATAGATACTTAACCAACCAATTAGTAATCTCACCAAATTTATTTTGTAACCTCAGATTAATTATGAATATCAAAATACTTTTCCATCTTAGTTATCCATGATTCAAATCCATTTCCTAGAATGGTTCCATTGAACTTGGGTGGATTAACCTTATTCATGTCTCATGCAAGCTCAAAAGCAATAAATGCTTTCTCATCTTGAGGTAAATCCTCTTGCCTAGGTTCCTAAATAAATTCTTACTTATCAAGATGTTCTTCAAGTTCATATTTAATTTTCTCCTCAACATGGCCATGAACTTCTTATTTTAGGGTAGCTTTAAGATCCCTAATCTCATTCATGGATGTGAGAGACTAATCAAGATTTACAAGTTGTTTAGTGGCAAAATGATTTAGGTCAATTGGAGGGTTCACACTATTATGATTTAATGTACCATTTCAAATTAGCCTTTGATGTGACATACTTATTTTTGAATAAAGAAGATAAGAATATGTTAGTAGATTCATTAATTCCAAGAGTTTGAGCCTCAGCTCTGATACCATAATGTAACAACCTCTCAAGGTTAACTAGGGTTAGGTTAATTTTTTTACTCAACTTCAAAATCAATACAACATTAATGATCCCATTATATATTATATATTTGTGCTAGGTGATGTTGGATCATGAAAAGTTATATGATTTAGGTTATGTTAGTTGGATGCAATTAGTGCATGATTATTCTAGCATGTTATCTAGGGACCAATAAATGATGGGGCCCATTATGATTTTTTATAGTTTGATATATGATTGATTTCCTATGTATAAGATGACATCATAATATAATTTTGTTGATGATGACATCTCATACATGATGAGGTGGGAATAGGACCATGTGGTGCAGATTGTGCCACATGTCCTATAATTGTAGACTATTACTCATGGTTAAATTATTTGGGCCCATATTAGGGTACTATGGAAGCTTAACCCTAATGTCCAAAAACTTTATAAGAATAAGGTATTCTTAGGATTATGATACACTATCCTTTGTGGGTGGATTCACATATAGTTAATCATATAATGAAGTTATTTAGATTGGTACACCTACTGACTCCTATAATGGTCCCTTTATTTTGGGCACAACATATGAAGGAGTGGTAAGGTATGGGAGGTGTGGGGATACTAGTTAAGATTCCCATTATGCATCCTAATTAATAAATGGATATTAGATAGTGATGCCAATGATAATGGAAATCTCGTGATATAATTGGAGGAGTAGAAGGATTAGTTATTATGCCAAAACATAAAATACTACATTTTCCACCATGATCATGGATACACAAATGGGATCAAGTGCCACCATTGGAAAAACCAAACACACAACCACATGGAGATAAAATAGTGCAACCTAATTTGATTTGGTATATTTTTGGTGTGTGTATAGGAAAGCATGACATGATCATGTGATTCAGCCTAAATAATGTAGAGGTTTCACACCACCACAATGTCATGATGTGTAAGAGGTGCTCGGTGGTTAGGTGAATGGATCTTTTATTGGTGTTTAAGATGTGTTGTATGGTGATTATTTTGATATTGTGTAGATATATAGATATATATGGTATATCAATTTATGATTCTAGAGATATGAGATTTGATGTGATTTTGGTTTGCATTTATAGATTTTATAGTAGAGCAGACCTAATGAGAAACCATAGTTCATAATACACATTATTATATTTTAGATCATGTGTTACCATTAAATAACATATGTGAATTTTTTTATCTTGTGGTGCTTTCAGCACCTACATATGTTTATTAGTTTATATTGGTTAGTGAGGTAGCCTATGAGATGTAGAGATTATTAAATGGAGCCTAGTCTATAATACTATCATGAGTAAGTTAGGGAGTGTCATAGATATGATAGGAATTGGCTCAAGAGAGAGCAATTCATTTGGTGATAGATAGATAGTTGGCATAGGTTTAGGCCAAGGTGTCCAATCTATAGGGATATGTATAAAGATTATAGTCAAAAACCTAATATCTATAATGGAGTCAACTTAAAGGACCATATAGATAGGTCTTTATAGGTAGTGTGACATGTATACCACCAAATGGGTAGGGTGTGTTGTCCCCCAAAAAATATCACTCATTTTTGGAACAACATTTGAACTATTTTAGTCCTACAGACCAAATTATCTCTTCCCTTTTCAAAAATTTTCTTGGGCATTCAAATTCCTCATTTTTAAAGCTTCTCAAAAATCTACAAACTCTACAGGCTTAAATATATGGACTCTATAGGCTTAAATCTATGGACTCTGCAAGCTTGAATCTATGGACTCAATAGGAAGAGAAAATCTACGGACTCTACAGGTCAAGTTCAATGGGATTTATAGGTTAAAATATATGGAATCTTTTAAGGTTAGAGAAAACTATGGACTTGGTTTCTATGGACTTTGCAGGGAAGTTCAATTTTATAGGTTCAAAGGCTTCTGCAGGCGAGTTCAACCAAAAGAATCAGTTTGTAACACTTGGTCATTTTCAAGATTGGTTCAGTGCCTTGGTTCAATAAAAAATGTCTATCAGAAAGCATTCAAGAAAAAGAGGCTTGAACCACATTGGTTTAATGGGTTCAATGAGTTCAAGGTCCAATCAATTCAATGCTTTTGGTTCAAGGCTTTTTTTGAACCATTGAACCAAAACATGGTTCAGTGGTTGGTTCAACATCTTTTGGTTTAATGGTTAGTTCATCGCTTCAGCTCAATCAAATGAACCATCAACTTGAACCATTTTGGTTCAAAGCCTTGGTTCAACAAAGAGGTTCAAATCCTTGGTTCAATGAAGAGTTTTAATGTCTTGTGGTTCAATGGAGCGGTTCATCAGCTTGGTTCAACGTTTGGTTCAACCAAGTGGTTCAACGCCTTGGTTCAACAGAGTGGTTCAATAGCTTGGTTCAAAGGAGCAATCTAATGTAAAAGTTCAAAGATCCTCTTGAAGGACAAGTACCCTTATAGAGGGCACTTGGTTGACAAAAACACCCTTCTAAAGGGTCATTTTCAAAGATGGCCACAATGGCAAATTCCTTCAAAAATTTTGTTTAAGGCAGACAATCATAATTCTTTCAAAATTTTATCTGAAGGAATTCCTTCAGACAAAAAGTCTAAAAGAATTCAAGATGCGGGAAAATAGAACAATTTCTATGGACTTTTTGTCTATAGGAAATACTTGTGGGCTTTTTATCTTCGGGAATTTGCCCGTGGAGAAAGCCCAAGGAAATACTCGCGAGAATTGTCTGCATCAAAGCCTGATGAATAGTCCACTAAAGAAAAGGCCACTAAAGGACCCCAAAGGGAGGGTGCCCTTATGGGGGACCCTTAGCTACCAAATTAGAGGATACTTCAATGAAGCCAAAGGGTCACCTTTCCTTCAGGAATACTTGAAATAAGAAATTTGAAGGAAGAACTCTAGCGACCTGCCAAAATAAAAAAGCTCGAAGGCCATCTAAAGATTGACCCAAAGGATAGATACCTTTGCAAGGGGCTATTCTAGACCCAAAGTAGGTTATTTCTTAAGGCCTAAAAGGGCAAGTTCAATCTAGGAAAGTGCCAAATAGAAAAACCAAAGAAGGACCAAGGGGTGACACACCCGAAGACGTCAAATTCAAGACAAGGAACTAGTCGTTGATCCTTTGAATCTACAGACCTGAATGCATTCACAGGCTTTAAGGTTATGGCCAGTAGAAAGTGACTAAAGGATAGAATAGAAAATTGAATCTAGGACCTGATTCAATTAACTAGAAAAGAAGGAACGATGAAGATAGGATCAGATCGCCAGGTGGACATTGAAAGTTGCAAACTTTCAATAGCATGACTTGTTTCTCTACATTAATAAAATCAAATGGGTAAATGCCCCTAAGTTCCATCCTATCTTCTTAATAGATTCCAATGAAACATGATGTGTTACTATTCATGAGTCCTTCTTGAAAAGGCTATATAAGGGACTCTCTTCCATTGTAAATGTATCTCTTTTTGGCAATCAGAATGAAACTCTACCCAAATTGAAAGACACTTCTGAGACTTTGAGCTCAGTTTGTTTATCATATTTTGTTATTGGAATAAGAAAGCAAGTGGGTTTTCAGAATTTGTGTTGTAATATCTTTGTTGTTGAGGAAAATTTTCTTATGTCTTTTTCCTTAATATATCTTATGTTCCTTTAATTCAACAAGTAGAATTAATGACAGCAGTCAAGAAGGTGTCTTGAAGAGTCAACTGTGGAGAGACTTTGCGCCCCTATAATTGCATTTAGTGTGTTTTCTTTTCATTTTTGTGTAAAGGACCTTGGAGTGACTTTGTGCCCTCATTGTCCTTTGTATCTTACTCTTAACCAATCCAGGTGGAGACTTTGTGCTGCATCTCGATTTGCTGGTTATTACATCCTTTGCTACATTTTATTGTTACTACTAGGAGTATTCTTATGGTTTGCTGAATAGTAATTCTAAAAGAAGAGGAGTGTTGTCTATCATTTCCCTTGAGTTTTTCCTTTGATTTGCACACATCATCTCTAAAGAAAGAGAGATGGATGGTTTGTCCTACCCTTGAGTATTATTTTCTGTTTATATATATATATATATATAGCCTATTTGTAGGGAACCTCCCCTTGATGAGATAAGAGATCAGTCCCCTTTTGATGTGGTAAACCTACACATTTGTATGACTAATCTTCCTAGTTTGGCTGATCAGACCTATTTTGTTTATCAATACACTGATTGACAAAATATTCAACCAACAAGGTGGAACATAGCTTTAGATACATATTTTTATCTATGGTCATATAATTTTGAATCAAAATTTGAGCCACATATATATAGACATATGTTTTTATGACTCATGTATGCTATTAATATATTATATTTATATCACACATGTTGATTATTTTTTATATGCTATGAGAAAATGTATGGGTTATTATTTTCTACAAAATATGAGCAAATTCATGGTAAAAAATAATGATAATCATAAATGAAAAATAAATTTTAAGAAAATAAAATGAAAACATGAAACTAACTCACTAAGAGATAACATATGTAAAAAAGTGTCTAAAGTGAATAAAATGAAAGATTGAGACAAAGATGTTAAAAAACATATCAATGTTTTTCTAATGTGTAAGAAAAAATACAAACAAATGAAAAATGGAAGATATATAAATAAGACAAATATCAATGTATGATAAAAACACAAACAAATATAAGTATATAAATATAACCAAGATGTATGTAAAAAGGAAGCTTAACAATAATGAAAAACCAAACATAATATTTGTGCTAGTTTGTAGTATAAAAGAGTATGGTCATTTTTGAACATATTAAAACATGGAATATAGTGTTTATAGGAGATATAGGTATGTTTTAAGGATTTTTTGGTCCTATCCAAGGTCTCATACTAAAAATCATAGGGTGAAAACTAATAAGGTTTAAAAAAAAATAAGTGTGATCGAAGGTGTGATCACCTAAGAAGCAATATTTATAAAGGTGAATATCGGGGATAGTATGATGAAAAGAGGGAATGGAAAAAATACATAGGTGATGTTTAAATATTTATTATAAATGATAAATATGAAGTAAATGTGTAAGATCTAAGAACTTATAAACAACAAAGACCTAAGATACTCTAACTAGTAGACATGAACTCTGGGCTAAAAAGTGAGATACATAGATCATCCCATGAAGGTTGTATATGAATTAAAATAATAAATGGACCTTAGCTTGCCATAATGTGATAAATTTCCTTAGGAACCCTTACAGATCCATCAATCTACTAAAAATATTAGATACTTTCATGATAAATTAGGTGGTACTAAATAGTATAATGAGACCTCCTACCCTAGTCAACTATCCTAACATACTCGAATAGACCTAAAATATATAATGAAGCCAAATGTAGAGTTTTATATTCAATTAAGATAGGATATGTGCCAAAGAGGAATTGCATATTTTTGTGTGATTTTGATTTTTGAAATTATAATTTATTTTTGATCATTTCCTTTTGTTTATTTTATGATTTGGCCTTAAACTATTACGGATTTTTATGTTCCTTCTTTTTATGGATTTATAAGAGCAACTATGAGTGAAATAAGTGTAAAAAATGATATATCTTACAATTTTTTACCAAATATAAGTACTTTAAGACTATGTCATTTTAAATATTTTTAAACCTGCCCATAAGTAAGTACAAAATCTCAAGACTAATGTGTGTGATTTTAAATGAAAGAAACATGAGGGATAAATTAGGATAATAATATATTATTTAATAAATTATATAATGATGAGTATTCTTTGTATATGATCATAAGGGAAATAATATAGTTTAATAAGTAACATTAGGTGTGGTATGATAGCTATATCACATAAACACCTATACAAGTCGATAAATGATCTAACACAAGCATGAATGTAATAAAAAAATCATTATAAAATAGGGGAAAACAAATGGTCTCTAAATATAAATTAATAATAGAAAATAATTAACTTGGGAAATTTATTATCAAATGATTTTATTATAAAACAATGTTTTTAAATGAAAGATCATGAATGTAGAATGTAAATTGTGAAAATTAGAGAGAAGCATCATGAGAGAAAACCCTAAATAATGAAACACAAATGGAATAATTAAATATACATATAAAATAAACTCATATGAAAATGTAAATAAAAATATGATGTAGCACAACAGTTTGCTCACAAATTTTGATATATTTCATGACATGCATCACCAATAACATTGGATAAATCATATTGTAGATGAAATTTGGCCTTAATCATAGTCTTGTCTATCTTCATAGAGAGTCATGTGAGGACTTCCTAATTCACAATATCTATTGAGAAATCAGGTATGCTATAATAATAATTATTATCATTTGGCACCTATTGTGAATGATAATCAATATAAGGAACTAGTAGTAAAATGTGATTGATATCATTAGATATTTATAATAACATGGGTCTAGGAGAAGGTTGGACCTTTATCCATGAATAAAATTGATTACATTTCTAAGAAGGTGATGGCATATGACATGGAAAGTCACAAAAATTACATTACATTACTCTACATCTATTTGCATTATATGTATCAATCAAAGACAATAAACATCTCCATGTTTAGGGATATACTTTGGAAGTATCTTAGGTAGAGGTAAGTTATTACTAGAAAAGGATTACATGGTTTCTAGATGAAGTGGATAAATTCAATATAAAATTTGTCAACAATTATTATAGGTGTATGTGTTCATTCCATGAAAACAAATAATGCATCTAGGATTAACTATCTAAAGAAAAGAAAAGAAAATAATGGAAAGGGAGGATCAAATAGAAAAGGATGAAGTCAATCCAAAAGAAAATACTCAAGATTTTAGTGATGTTTGGCAGAATGACAGGGGGCATCCCTTTATCAATTTGGCCAAATGCAAAGCAGATGATATCCTTCAAGTAGACTCATGGATGTATAAGGAAATAATGGGCCTCAAGAAGAAAATGGAAATGATGGAACATAGTCAGGAAGATGATTGGAATAAAATCAACAATCTAGAAATGCAGATGAGGGATATTCCTATCAAACTAAAAGACTATGAAAACAACCTAAGAAAGCTCATTAAGGAAAGCAGAATGAAGATGGAGGAGGTTACTTCTAGCATATGTGCAGCTACTACAAACATTGGAAAATGAGCTAATGAGGAAATAAAATCTTTGGAGGGGCCTAGTAAGAGGACCAAACAGAGCTCAAGGAAGAAAGCTATGCAAGAGGTTGCTACGTCAGCTACAAAATCTATACATGACACTACTGCGAATGGAAAGGAAGTGGTGAAGATGATCTTGGAATTAGAAGAATAGGATCTTTTTGCTCTTACTATTCTGGTCTTGTTAGATGTTATAATTGGTTCCATTTACTGGTTCTTTGTTTTCTTTTCACACTTGAGTTTCCAGGTCTCTATAAAACTTGGGGTGTGTCTTTTGATGTTCTTGACTTGTGGTTTTAGGTCCTGATTAAACCTATTTTTGATACTGCTCAGCAGTAGGTGTTAGGTTTGTCTCACCTGAGAGCATTATTGTTATATCCTTCTTCCTTTGTTTCAGGGTTTTAGGGCCCCTTCAAAACCTATTTCTACAATAATCTAAAACTATCTATGGAGTTCTACTGTCTATATCAAGGGTGAAACTTGATGCCTATTATTTTTCTAAAATTATCTAATATGCATGACAATCCTTGGCCCAATGACCAATAATGGTTAAAACCTAAAATTATGAATACTAAGGATATATAATGGAGAGCATAACCTTTATATTTCATTTATTAATTCTTAATATTTAGTTAGGCTAATATAATTGGAATGAATGTGTGTGAGCCTTCTTAATTATGGGTGTGACTCTTCCCAATTATGGGTATATATATATGGTTGAGCATGGATCTCTTTAATCATCTTAAATTTGATTATTGAATTTATTTCATTATTTATTATGGTTATTAGATGCTCCCGCCTTAAATTTTATTATATTTTAGTGTTTATTTTGTTATTATAAATAAAAATCCTAATAAGTGCTATTGGAGCATCGATTTTCACAAATGATTTTTTTATGCTATATAACTCAAACCGTGCTGAAATTATATACAATTATTTTAGTGGATTTGGAAAATCAATCAAGGAGTTTACATGAAAAAAATTGGGTTTTAGTGATCATTATTGAGTGAGTTATTATGAGTTTATTATTTTTCATAAAACTAATCTATAGGCCATAATTTTAGAATTTTTTCTTAGTTGTTTATATTTTTATAAAATTCACAAAATTTGAGATACAAGGACATTTATTTTTATTTTAAATTTTAAGTCATTTTACATTTTGAAATTTTTTGGTTAAAGTTAGTCAACAATTGAAAATATGCTCCTGATATAACACATATTTTAACTATTTATGGTTACCACTTGATCTAGAGAATTTATTCCAAGAATTGAGAATAAATATAGAGTTATAAATAAAACCAAACCAATATCAATGCCTTTTTTAATGTATGAATTTTATTCAACCATTGATCCCAATTATTCCCTATATTTTAAATCACTTGAAATTATAGGAAACATACCTGAGGGATGTGAAATAGTGGTTACTTTAATTGAGTATATTTTTTTTTCCTAATTTGAAACATATATGAATGAGGGTTTAGATATGTTTAGATAGGATCTAATATATGAAATGAAGTCCCTAATTAATCCACATCCTAAAATCACTCATACACAACCAAACCATCATATAGGTCTTATTAAATAAACCATAGGAAGATAATTAAAAGGACTAAAATTATACTTACCAAAGATAGACATATTAAATGTTAATGGTATGGATGTAACCTCCTGGATAAGTATAATGGGGAAATAATTTAAGATTTAACATATAGAAAAGAATGCAAAGGTTGACATAGTCTCACTACATCTAGAATATGAACTTGATAAATAGTACTAGTGGATGATGAGTGGCAATAAAGGGTGAGTGATTAGTTGGGATGAATTTACTATTACTTTGCATCCCATTATGATTAGCTATGGAAGGGAAGTTATTTCACCCAACTAAAAAATTGTAAACAAATAGTATCTATACTTGAATTTAATGCAAAGCATATGAGATAGGAAATATAGACTCTAGAATAACACACTATCATATATTATAATTTTGCATCAATGGACTAAATGAATGAATTAAACATGATGTTAATTTTTTGAAATCAGGTATAGTTAGGAAAGTAATGTAACAATCACTACACATTTATTAATGAAACTCTTCTACTAAAATGTTCATTCAAAGTTAAACTTTGGGATGGAGAGATATAAATGTGACTAATATTGTTGATATAAATATTGTTAACTCTTTTAACCCAATTAAAATTAACAAGCTCTCTCCTTAATAGGAGGAAGAAAGATGAAGGGGCCTATGTTGTCATTGTGATAGTAGATGGTATAGAGAACATAAGTGTGCCACTAGTGATAAAAGACTAATGATTATTGATAATTAGGTTTTGGAGGAAGAATAATTATCTATGGAGGAACCAACAATACAAAGGGAGCATGAGTATTTTGAATAAGATGAAAGCCCTACTATCTCCTGACATGAATTAAATGGGATAAACACACCAAAAACACTCAAAGTGGTGCGTTGCATTAATAATAATAAAGTGATAGTTTTATTTTATATAGTAGTACCCACAACATCATTGATAAAAAAATAGCTAATTATCTTAATTACTTTGTGTCTTTAGTCTCCAATTTTAATGTAATGATTTTCAATGGGAAAAAACTCTATTTTTGGGTTAAGTCTCATCATATCAAGATCCCAATGGAGTGATATTAGCTAAATTCAAAAAAATTTACCATACATATTATGGGAGAAAATGTAGTTTTGGGAGTGCAATGGCTTAAACAAATGGTAATAACATCTTTGAATTTTCAAGACTTATTCATGGTTTTTTAGTATAAATGGAAAAATGACACAATGGGATAAAATCCACACAAAGCCAAATTATTGGCTCTCATAGGATGGATAAATTTATTAAGAAAGGCTATTATGGAATGGTGGCATAATTCAATTTATTAGAAGCATGTGATGTAGAAAATTATGACCCAATAAATATTCAAACAATTATTCAACACCATTAAAAAGTGTTTAAATAACCAAAGGTACTACCTCCATTAAGATATAATGATCATGTAATTTTATTGAGTCTAATAATTATCCCTCCTAACATCATACCTTGTCACTACCCCTATGAAAATAAGTCAAAAATTTTAAAAAAATTAGTGAAAAAAGCTAAATATATGCATTATTTATCCCAGTTAAAATGCTTATTCATTTATAGTGGATATTGTTAATAAAATTGTGAGTCATGGATATTGTTATTATATTATAAGGAACCAAATCATATCACTTTTAAAGATAACATTTTTTTACTAAGTTAAATTTAAATTTGAGGTATCATTAAATTCATTTAAAGGAGAAGGATGTACATAAGAATACATTGAAGACACATGATGGTCACTATGTGTTATTATTTATTCCATTTGGTCTCACTAATTTTCCACTTACTTTTTAGGGCTCTATAAATTTATTTGTCCACTCATTTATTTATATATTTGTATTAATTTTATTCAATGACATATTAATATATAGTAAAATATGGAAATAACTTTGTAAAAATTATAAAATATATTAAAGGTATTGGAAGACCATAAAATTTATGAAAAAAAATATAAATGTGACTTTAGAGTGAAGGAAGTGGAGTAATTAGGACATTTGGTGTCACATGAAGGTGTTAAAGTGGTCCTTAGGAAGATTTTATCTATCAAGGATTAGCCAAAACCTAAAAATGTTGAAGGTTTAAAAGGATTATTGGGTTTATCATGCTACTAAATAATATTGTTTTGTAACTATGTTATATAAAAACACCCTTAAAAAAAATTTTGATGAAGGATTTATTTTCATGATCAGACTTAGCCATCTAAGCCATATAAAAACACCCTTAAAAAAATTGAAAGAAGCTCTTACTTCCACACCTGTGATAGATACCCTAGACTTCATTAAGACATTTCTGTTAGAATGTGATGCTTATGAGAATGGAATTATGGAAATAAAAATTCAATAAGGATATCCATCATAATTTTAGATTTGATAATTAAAATGAAATAACTTAGTAAGGTTGACATATGAAAAAGAAATGTTAACAATCATTCATGCAATCAAATAATAACACCAATATCTGATGGTAAGGAATTTTAAAGTTAAGATAGATCATGTGAGTTTTAATTATTTTTTGGAGAAATTATTGTCTTAAGGGGAGTAACATAAATAGGTCACAAATATTCAATGATATTTCTTTGAAATTATTTACAAAAAAAGATAAGAGAATAGTGTATCTGATGCACTTTCTTGATAGGAAGTAGAGCAATAAAAAATTTATGAAATTTATTTATTACAACTTGAATGGTAGAACCAACATGGATAGAGTGGAAAAGGCACTCGAACCAATAAAATCATATAAAATTTACAAGAAAACACACATTTTGTATATAAGTATGTTTATAAAGGATATTCCTTATGCTACAAAGATAAACTCTTTTGTGAAAAAATTCAAATTTGAAAGCTAGTATCTTGTCTCAAATGCATGACTCACCCTTCGGAGGACATTATAGATTCTTAAATACTTATCACCATGTAAATAAGGATGTTGTTTTGGAAGGCCTTAAGGGGGATGCACATAAGTTTATCACATAATGTTTGATATTTTAAAAAAATAAAGGAAAATGATTAAGACCCCATATCTATTACAATCATTATCCATTCTAGCATAACGTTGGGAAGAAATATATTTGGATTTCATTATATACCTACCCAAATAAAATAAATTTATGTGATATTAGTGGTTGTGTACTGATACACTAGTTACACACATTTATGTGGTATTTTTAATCTATTTGAAGCTATTATAGTGGCATAAGTATTCACAAAAAATGTATAAAAAATTACATAGCATTCCCATAATCATTGATTGATTGCATTCCTATCTTCACTATCATATTTTGGACTAAAATATTTTTTGAGTGGGGAATAAAACTTTCCCATAATTCATCTTATCATCCACAATAAAATGGCCAAACTAAATTTGTGAATAAATGTCTTTAAGGCTACCTACGTTATTTTACCTCAAAATCACAATCAAAATGGTCCAAGTTTATTTCATAGGTAGAATGGTGTTATAACATGTCATTTCACATAGTGAAA
Organism: Torreya grandis; assembly: GCA_037957365.1. Taxonomy (NCBI): domain Eukaryota; kingdom Viridiplantae; phylum Streptophyta; class Pinopsida; order Cupressales; family Taxaceae; genus Torreya; species Torreya grandis. The sequence goes on along the minus strand of JARHVA010005912.1, from coordinate 696,863 downwards.
AATATGGCACCATTTGAGGATCTCTATGGATATCACCCCATTCCTACCTTATACTAGATCTTATTTTTAGGGTCATTCTAAAGCTTGTGTGGTCAAGGATCATATTAAATACAAACATGAAATAATTCAATTCCTTAAGGAGAATTTGGTTTTGGATCAAAATAGGATGAAATAACAAATTGATTAGCACCACAGTGAGAGGCATTTTGATGAAGGAGATTAGGGGTTCCTTTACATTCAAACCTATAAACAATAGTCACTTAAATAACATAAGAACATCAAGTTCTCACCAAAATTTTATGGGCCATATAAGGTTCTTCATAGGATGAAAAATGTCACTTATAAGTTAAAACTTCTAACTTCTTCCAAAATTCATCCTATCTTTCATATTTCATGCTTGAATAAATTAATTGGTTCCAAGATTTCAGTCAAGTCTAAGTTTCCTGAGTTAGATGAAGAAGGGATGTGAATTATGGTACTTGAGGATATTAAAGAGACACATTTTAATAAATTACACAAATGATCCATTACTAAATTTATCATCAAATGGAAGAATCTACCCACTGAATATTCAAATAGAAAGATGAAAAAATGATGTTGCAACATATTGAGTTGTTAATCATTGTGGGAAATGCTTTTTTGAATGGGAAGGGTTATGAGTACTAAGGTATTATAATGGATAGCATAAACTTTATCTTTTATTTATTAATTATTAATATTTAGATAGGCTAACATAATTGGAATGAATAGGTGTGACCATTCTCAATTATGGGTGTGACTCTTCACAATTATGGGATCCATATGGTTGATCAAGGATCCCCATAGTCAACACAAGTATGATGATTGAATTCAATTATTATTTATTCTAATTATTTAGGTTTACCCCTTGAAGTGGATTATATTTGAGTGTTTATTTTTTATTATAAATAAATAGCCTAAAAAACAACTTATGGAATTCATAATATGTCTCATCTTCCCATCATGTCGGTGGGGAATCAAGTTTTGGAAAAGGTAATACATAATAAACATAATTAGGAAATCCTAGAATAAGTTCATGATAAGGGTCAATAATTATAAACTGTGACCTCTTTTTAATTATGGGTAATGTGTTTAACATTTCAAGAGGGAATATGCTTGAAAGATTATAAAATCTAGTGAACTATTATGGTTGCATCATGGCATGATCATGGTGAATACTCCAAAGAGGCTCAAAAGTGACTAAATGAGAATTGGTAGGTATCGAATCCATCTCAGACTATGAACATTAAGTGAAGAATATATAAGGTGAAGTACAAGGAGATGGAACTATACCAATATAATGAATACTATGTAAATGTAAAGAATGTTGTAAAGAAGAATGATATGGAAGTATCTATACATCTTTAGATTGAGAAATTCCATCTAAAAAATGATAATATATTAAATATCTATCATCATAATTGGGGATATGAAGATTAACAATGTAAACATAAATGATTTTTTCAGTCGATGAAGATGAGGGATGGGTTTTTATTTGCGTCACAATGGTAGCGAGAATGTCATCCATTGGATTTTTATGAGATCCAGGTCATAAAAAATGAGGTAATTGATAATTTTTTTGCAAAGGAAGATTCTAATTTCTATTTTTAAACCAATCTCATTAGGTTCATCTTCATTAAAATATAATAAGTTAGGTGGTATATTTCCTACATGTTTGAGGTGTCTATTATAACCTCTATTAGAATTATTGGGATAATTAAATCATTCAGATTTATAAAAAGTAATGCTAAGTGAAGGTTCAATGGTGGGTATTTTTAAAATACCACATTATTAGCAGTATTCACAAATAGAAGGGTTTGTGTATCTTTGAATCTTATATTTATCACCATTATGGGGAAATTTGATACATATTAATGTTGATGAAGCTATAATTCTCATGTGTTGTGTCTAAGGTTGATTAAGTAAAATATTATATGATAATGGGAAATTCAAAATCATGATTTTAATATAAATTATGATAGGAAGAACTATTATGGGAATCCAAACACAACCTAGATGAGACAGTTGACTTATATCATATCCTTGACACATGTTTTAGGTTGTTTTAGGGTTACATTATAAGTATATAATAATTTTAATAAAGTCAATGGATACAACACAAGTGATAAAACCTTCATTAATAAAATCATGTTTGACTTGGATATCACTAACTTGGACACTAATGAATAACATAGGATAATCGACGTAAAGTATTATTTCATCAAGAATCATTGAAGTAATAATAAATTTGAGTGGATGAGAAGTAATATAGTTTCATCAACATGTATAGAAATTTATTCACATTTTAAAATAATATTATCCTCATACCTAGACAAGGTAGATTCTTTCCCCACATTTGGAGGTCGAGGGATGCTAATTTCAAATAAAATTTAAATTAAATAATTATGATAATGAAGGGAAGTTCTCATGAATTTTAGAAAATTAAATTGAGAATGGAGGAAATAAATATAGGTTAGAGGATCCCATTCATCATATCTAGTTAGAACCATATCAAATAAAGATGTATAATGTTTAATTAATTCTGTTGAAGGAGGAGTGAAAGTGCACATAAATTTGTCATGATAGAAAGTATGTTATATGGACTTGGCTAGGGTAGGTTAGCCTCATGGATCAAACTATATTGAGCTATTTTAGTTTGTTTTTGGTGTATTTGGGTTAAGAACGAACTCCATTAATGTGGTTGATGATATGAGTGGAGATGTAGGCATAAAAGTATATTCATTTATGGAATTTTAAGAGATAGTTATGAATGGGGAGAGACGGATGGTATTAGATTAAAATGTGTCATAATAATGGGAAAAGAGTGACAATCAAATTGTATAATGTTGTTTGATATAGTTTGGATAGATGGTAAGGGAGTGAAGTGTGTTGTGTATGCATATGTAATGAGTGAGGTAGGATTAGGAGATGTTTATGTATGTTTAATATCTATGAAATGGGATGGAAAAGTATCTTGAATGGTGTAAAAAATGTGAAATTTATTATAATTAGAATGTTTATAAGGATTAATACATGATACTACATGTCTCATGTTGTTCGTGTTTAGTACATTTTCATCATTGGTTATAGAATTAGGGTCAATTAGAGGTAGGAATTTGAGTAGTATTAGATTAATGATTGGGATGTGGATATTTATATATAAGGTGAGCATTAGATTTATTAGGAGATTGATGCTTGAATTTATAATCATGATATTTAACTACTTTTCATATGCTTGTTGATGTTCATGAATCATAGTTTCATGATCAAAACTAGGACAAAGGATAAATTCAAGAGCAGATCTCCTAAGTTGATAGCTTGTTTCATGAGAATGTCCATAACTTGTATGATACTAATATATTTTTGTGGATCAGACCATTATTTGATATGGTAAGTAGGATCAATTTAGCATGCTAAAATTTTATGAATAAATTTTTTGATTTTCACCATTGAAATAGGTTGGTGAACATCCACATTATTCACATAACAAGATGTGGAAGAAGGATGTTAGATTTTAGTATTCATGAATGTTTGATAAGGGGTTTCATCATTTGATAAACCTAAAATAATAACATGTATGGTAGATAGAATCATATGTATATATGACACCATATTTAGTAGTGTGTCTTTTTCTAGATTTAATAAGCATGTGAGTTCTTGATACAGGCTAGGAAGCACCAAATTGTGTTATTAGGAAGTCTTGATTTTTATCTTGATTAAGGGATTGTTCTAAATATTTTGGAGAGAGATTATTAACATGATATTGGAGTTTGGGATGAAAATAATTAGTGAACAAATGGAAGAGCTTATCTTCCAACATGTTGTGTTTGTTAGATAAGGCTTTCCATATTTTAATGAAAACTTAAGTAGTTTCAGATTCTACCTATTTACATAAAAATATGGGATAAAGATAGTTAGATCATTGGTTTGAAATTCCTAGACCAGTGCATTAAATAAGTATTCAAAACTATAGGTAGTGTTAGGATTGAGTTAATTTTACTAATATAAAGCATTACCTAAAAAAATTTAGCTAGATATTTGGTGGTAGTAAATATAATTACCTTAATCCAATATTTATAAAGGTTTCCATAATATTTCAAATGTAACATAAGATCAATAGATCCATTATAAATGATAATAAGAGTAATTACACCAGTGTATATGTCTAAAGTTTGAGAAATTAATGGTTCATTTTGAATATTATTGACTTTACTAATAAGTGGGTGTTGAGGAATAAGATTAACATATGCATGTCTTAGGGGGGATTTGGATTTTAAACACATCATTAATCAATGATATTTATGAATAATATATCACCTTAGTCTTGTACACTTTGAAAACTCATACCTTGGATGTTCCTCTCAATTATGGACCTTTCCCACTTTTGGAAGTCTCACATCTACTCTATCTTATGCCCTTTGGTCTCTCTCTTAGTCTAAATAGTCTTATTTTAATGACCCAAACCTTATCTATTCCACATAATGCTTAAAATATGATTATCTTATGCCCCTATAAGTTCTAAGAATGTTCCTATTTTGTAACTACCAAGACATAAACATTAGTCCTTGACCCCTCCATAAATGCTAGTGTCCTACCCTGACATAGGTGCTTAGTACACTAAATAAATATAATTTTAAAATTAAACATATCATAATGGTTGACATAAGTGATTTACTATGATATTTATTCAAGATGATTATTATAAATATAAGATCACTCCTCATTCATTCCTTACCTAGAATTCATACCAAAAAACATTCAAAGAACAATTAATTAAATAAAGCTTCCCTATTTATTCCTATTTCCATATCAATCATAGGGACTGCACATCTATAGGTATGAATTAATGGAGTGTCCTAAGATATTGATTTTAAAAGCTACAATCTAGGTCATTATTTTACTTGATTTCCACATATTGCACCCTTATGCACACATAAACCAACACATTAGGGGAGAAGTAAATTAGTCTAAGTCCCTATTCAAATTAGTATATATGTCTATAGTTCTCATTAATATAGGGGTATTTGGGGTTATATCAACATTGTGAGCCCAATAACCCATTTTTTCCATCATCACAATGAACATGAAGAACTAGGGTTTTACAATTTCACAAGGAGTTATAGTCTACGCCCCAGGATTGAATGCACCAAAGCAAATGCAAAGATAAATCCAAAAACATCTAGGTGGTATCATAATTTTATAACATGTATTTTGTATATGACATAATCATCCTAGGTTGATGTTAGTGTCCATGACTCTAGAGGCACTTAATCTAGAATTTGGTGACTTTTGTAGAACCCTCTTCTAGTATGTTTCTTGAATGTTCTAGATCTAGAACTATGTTACATTATAACAAACTAAGTACATTGTTTATTTATCATTTCCATATATAGCATACTTGTGATTGATATATCTATCCTATATCAATTTAATAAATTCATTATATGTTTTATCTAAGTTTATGCATTTAATTGATCTATTATAGAGATAGTTTGTCATCTTTGTTCCTTATGATATCTCTATCCCCTTTAACCCTATATTCCATAATATATATTTATATGGTTAATAATTTGGTGAAAATGATGTTTTATATTAAAATCTTATCTACTTTATGGTTTTCTATTTTCTTTTTTTGAAACACATCTTATTTTTTGGATTCATCCCAAAAATGAAGTGTTGAAATTTATAAAGAATTAAATCTTATATTTTCTTGAAATCATGTTTTATATAGATATATTTGTAAATTATTTCATGTTAAAATAAATTATAGTGGTTGTTACTTATTATATCTCATGCCTGATTAAATTGGTTGGATCTATAAGGGGTTTCAAATCTGCATTCTTGCATACTCCTTATTTTAATGCTTATGATGAGTTTTTACATGTTACTAAAAAGTGCCAAAGGGATTACATGAAAAATCATTATATGCATGTCATTTTTCCACCCAATCCAAGGATATTACTTCTAATACTTCACTTTTAGACTTCTTACACCATACATCCTATTACAAGGATGTATTTTTGTATGCATTGTGTATGACCATAGTCCCTTGTAAAGTCAAACAACCATATGTGTCTTTTATATTTAAATTACATAAAATGGAATGAGCGTAATATCTAATTTAAAAATTAGTATATGCTACCTTAACATATTATGAATATAAATTTTCCACTCGACATCCAAGTGTGTATTTTTTTAAAAATAGTTAAAAGAGTTTTTTTGGATAATGGTTGAAGTCTCAATATTTGCAACATATCCTTTCTCTCCTTAATTGGCATAGGACCTTAATATTTGGAACCATCTAATATGAGCATTAAGGAATTTTATAATATTTTATGATAAGTTTTAGGATAAATAACTTTAAATATTACCATGCATCCTCATACATTGCCTACTTTTTTCCAAGTTATGCTAAATGATTTGAACTATAACATTCTCTTAGGATGACCTTAGATACATGAGATGTATATAGTTTCATCTAAATTTCATGAAATATTTAAATTTAGTCATCATAGATTCATTTATACATGTCTAATGGATACTAATACCCTCTAAAATTATCTAATGGTCCAACAAACCAATAATAGTACATCACGTTTATAAAATCCTAATTTTGGTTCTCAATATTTACTCAAATATTGGTAAAAGGGACAAGGGTTGGGAAAAAATGAGCTAGGCATAGATCAAACCATTTCTATTTTAAATAATATAAATTGAAAATGTTTGGGTTTTTTCATAAATAGCTATAAGACACAAGTATATCTCTCACAATAAAACTTATTTTCACAAGGCCAAATTAGAGTGTATGAATAATTCTAAAATTGAGCTCAAGTTGGTTAAACCTCATATAATCAGTAAGTGTGCTTCCCTAAAAAATTTAACACTAGATGAGTTCTCCAGTAATGAATCATTACTAGAGTACTTGAGGCCATATGAGGGTCTCCCTTCCTTCTATCATAAGAATATGTTTCTTCATGCCACATATGCTCATGCTTAGTTTGGTGAGAGAGATGATACCAATGTACATGATTTATCAACACTATTCCTACCTCACCATTCATCACATAGAGATCATTTTTTTAAATGAAGAAACAATAAAATATAACTTTGGAATAGATAAGGACCCTCAACTAGTTTCACTTATTGTAATGATATATGAAACACCTATTGATAGGTCCTCCATGATTTTCCTAAACTATTTTCTTGGGATTATTGGATATGCCTAGGATTTATCCATTGGTGGTGATGCATAACATATTATTTCACCCATATGCAAACCCAATAAAGGATAAAATTTTAAAAAAAACATCTTAAAGTGGTATTATTGGTAAAATATGAGATTCAAAAGCTCTTAGACACTAGATTTATAAGATAAATTCCACATTATAATTATGTGTCCAACATCATTCTTATTACAAAACCCAATTGTGATATTTGTTGTGGTACTGATTACCATAATTTAAATAAGGCTTTCCCAAAATATATTTTTCCAGTACCTAATATCGACATAATTCTATATTCTATAGATGGATATGAGACACTTTTATTTATGGATTGATTAATATGATATAACCAAATAAAAACTAACCCAATAGATCAAAAAAGATTGCATTTACCACTCCTTAGGGTACATTTTGTTATATAGTCATGCATTTTGGACTAAAAAACACAAGATCCACATATATAAGGGCCAAAAATCATATATTTCATGATTTTATACACAAATCTATTGAGTATTATGTTGATTATTTACTTCAAAAATACAAAATTCACTAGGACGATGGTATTGATTTACAAAAAATATTTGAGCACTTGAAAAAGTTCAATATTTAATTAAATCTAAAAAATGTGTTTTCAAGGTATCTTTGGGAAAGCTCTTGAGATACATTATTTCTCAACAACACTATGAGTTTGATCTAAAAAAGGTAAAATCCATTGTATAAATTCCATTGTTAACCAATCTAAAATAATTATGATGTTTGTAGTGTCGAATTTAAGCTATTTGGCATTTCATTACTCAAATAGATAAAAACACAATTCCTTTCACATGTTTACTAAAAATGGACACAAATTTTGTATGGGATGATGTGTGTCAATAAATATTTTTAAAAATAAAATATTTTTTATCAAATCCACAAGTACTTATGTTTCTTATTCTGAATAAACCACTACTTATTTACATATCAACCTCTCATGACACCCTTGGGGCCCTATTAGCACAATTTGATGATAATAAAAAAGAGTGTGTAATATATTATGCCAATTTCTAATTAGTTGAGTATGAATGAAAATATAAAATAATGAAAAATTTTGTTTAACCTTGGTTTTTGATACTCAAAAGATACAACATTTTTTTCTTACTAATTAGGTTCATATTATAATTAAATAAGATCCATTAAGGTTCCTTATGAATAAAAAACACCTGACCGATCACATCAAGTGATGTAGATTATATAGTTTGATCTAAAATATTTATCTAAAAATATAATAAAAGTTCATGTTGTAGCTGATCAATTTCTAACATCTCCTTTACTAGATTCTTTTATGCTTACTATAGCTTTTTGTGATGATTTCAATGCATATAATATATCTTTTGATCCATGGAAAATGTTTTTCGATGGACAAAAATGTACAATAAGGGAAGGTGGTGGCATTGTATTATATACCCCCAATTGAAAAAACAAGCCTTTTTCTTACATATTAGCATTTTCTTGCACTAATAATATAACTAAATATAAGGCCTTGATCATCAAATTATCCATTGCACATAAGCTTCATATAAGAAGCATCCAATTTTTTGGTGATTCCCAATTGGTTAATAATCAAGTTACTAATCATTAACAAACAAATAACATCACATTATGCCATATAAATAAATCGTAGATAAACTCATAGAGATATTTGATACATTTTCTTTTGATAGTATTCCCCATAAGCATAACCACCATGGTAAGTGTAGTGACCTTGATGACTTCTAATATTAATGATGATCATATAAAATTTAGCATACAATAGTTAGGATATCCTTCCATTTTTTTTGATAAAATTAATACCTTGGTTGTCCTTGTTATTACTTGTAGTACCATAAACATAGATTGGTACCATGATATTTATAATTTTCTCTATTAAGCTTATATATTGAACCTTTTTACATGAAATGATAAATGAAAATTATAAGGTGAATTTTTCATTATATTACTATTGGGAATGATGTGTTCAAATGAAATTTTGATGGATAATTAATTTGATTCTTAAATAAAGATGAGGCTCACACTGCACTCTTATAAATGCATGATAGTGAGTGTGGTGGGCATTTCAGTGGATGTGCCATGTCTAAAAAACTATTACACCAAGGCTATTATTAGATTAACATGGAACAATAATGTATTGATCATTAAAAACTATGTTTATAATTATAAAAGTATATCAATTTGTATCATGGGTCATCCCATTAATTACAACCATTTATTTTATCATGTCTTTTTTCCTTATGGGGTTTTGACCTAATTGGAAAGATAAATCTAGTATCCAATGGTGGACACAAATTCATCATCACAACTAAAAAATATAATACAAAATTGGTGGAAGTAATTCCACTTGAGTTTACCATAGGAGATGACATATGTAGGTTTCTGATGACTAATATTATTTCCCTTTTTGGCATACCTTTAGTTATTATTTTTGATAATGGATCATCATTAAAAAATAATATGGTAAAATGATTTTGTAGTAAATACAAGATTAATCATACCTTTTCTACACCTTATTACCCATAGGTCAATGGCCAAGCAAAGGAAACCAATACGAAAATTGTCAAGATACTTGTTAAAAGAGTTGAACAATGTAGCATTAATTGGCACTAAAAAATGATATATGTTTTAGGGGCATACCAAAATAGTGTTTACACACCTCTTCAAGTTATCCCTTACTCTTTTTTCTATGGTATAGAGGTTATTTTATTTATTAAACTTGATATTCCTTATTTTTGTGTGTCTCTTAAAGACATCATCAAAGATAATGAATACCATGAAAAGTAATTACATTAGTCAGATTAGTTGAGTGAAAAACATGCACAGGCTATTGAGTGCTTACATGTCTATATAGATTGTGTAAACTGATCATATAAAAAAATGTTAATCCATGTGAATTTGATGTGGGTGACCTAATAATAAAATAAAATAAAAATAATGCTAATGCATATAAAGATAAGAAGCAAAATTTTAAACGAAATTGGTTTAGACCAATCACAATTATAGAAAAGTTGGGAAAATGTGCATACCACCTTGATAAAATTGAAGGAAATTTTTATAAATCCCAATGATCATGATGCACTTGCATAAATATATTATGTGAGAACTCTTCAAATATTCTAAAAAATACAAAAAATTCAAAGCTCCAAAAATATTTTCAACATAAAACATGCTATATTGGCTCCTTGACATCTATGAATTAGTTCTATGTTAATGAATGGTATATCAGTTACTTCTACATACACATGTGTCATGATTATATTTGAGTGTGATAAAAGAATACACAAATACATGATCTATTCCTATTTTAAATTTTCGGCCTTCCCTCTACTCATGTCATGTGGACATTGGTGATGTCTACTTATTTGATCTGAATACATTCGTGTTATATCATTCTAAAGTCTCTTCATTATCATGTTTGATCTCTTGTGTACTTACTCATGTCTTTAACCATGATTATATATTATACAAGGTTATTGATATGATATGAACTTGACATTGTTTCTAACACATTTATCCATGGGCTACTATGATATGTTTGTATTGGTTGCTTATGATTTCCTTTATACACTTCCTTGAGTGTCTTCATTGCTATTGTCTTTCATGTTTGAGAATTTGAATATGTTACTTTTTTATACCCCCGTGCCTTTCCTTTCTTTCTTTTATATTTTCATATGTTGTTATTTGTTGTATAAACATTTGAATAAGTCATTATTGCTTTTATGTATATTTTACTCGATCATGTCCCTTCATTTTTAGGGAATTTAAACATGCCCTTTATTTTCATTCTCCTAGGACCATCATATGTTGAATTGAATTTTAGTGCTCTTCTGTGTGTTATTTTTTTATTATAGATATTTTATTATTGATATCCACACATTTCCATGATATTTATGATCACATTGATATATGTACTTCAATGATACATCAACCTAGACATGTTATTCTATATGTTAAATGGTTCCATTCATAGATTATTTAGTTGTATTCTCATTTTGAGGTTAGATAAATACTAGTTATTATCTTCCCTCACCTTAAAAGGAGGCATATCAGTGGGGGCATGTCATAGAGGCATGTTTTCCATGTTTAGTATAGTTTTTAGATTTAGTGGGGGAATGTCATATAGACATGGATTCTACACATTTATAGTTTCAAATTTAGTGGAGGCATATTTTGGAAACATTATCCACACATATTCAATATTTGGCACACCCATATTTAGTGGGGGCATCTTTTGGAAGCATGTTCTCCACACTTTTTCAATATTTGGCATCTCTAGATTATAGTGGGGGAATGTTTTGGAAACATGTTCTCTACAATGGCACTTATTTCAATATTCATATTTTTCCATATATAGTGGGAGCATGGTATGGTAGCATGCCACCCACACTTGTGAAAAATTCCAAATTGGCTGAAGCACATAATTATATAATTTAGATTCATATTTTAGGCATAATTATATACATTAGTACCATTTTTATTCACAATTTTAACATGAGAAATATCTAGGTGCATGTGTTATGCAATGTGTGAATAATACTATACAATATATATCAGTTTTAGATTTCAAAACTCTTTTATGTACTATCATCACCCATGAGGTTAGACTGTTATAGACTAAATTGAGCCAATGTACTACATTAGTTTGCTCATTTTTGGTATAGTTGAGGTGAGTAAATAACTCAATCTTGCCAAATTTTTAGGTTGGACTTGATTTTATTTTCCATCCTCATAAGTTTAATAGTATTATTTGACTTGTTTCACTCCTACTCACTAGGTTGTAAGTATGATTAGGTTGCACAGTTGAGTTAATCTTCATTATCGGGTGGAAACTAGCCTTTTATCCAAGGTATGGGGCTTGTGCCTTATAATCTATATTTGTCTCATTAAATATATGAACTTTGCAAATTATATATTTCTCCTAATCTCAATTTTAGTGATTAATAATGATACATATTTAAAATTAAATTACCAATAGGAAATGTAGTTGAATTGATACACAAGTTTAAACACTCTTAATCTTGCTCTTTAAATTTCAATCTTTTAAATTATTTCAATTTTAGATTATATGCATTGATTATATATTGTAGCATTCTCCTGGTTTTAGGTTAGTCACCAAAAAAGAAGCCAATTTGGGATCATGCAAAGGCATGGTGTGTTATACACACCCAGGTATAGATTTATTCTCCTTTAAACCATCAATTCCATTACTAGATTAAAGGGTGGGAAGATATATATGATATTTATGAATTATAAATCACCTTAGTATTTTTCACTTGGAAAATTTAGACCTTAGTTTTTTTTCTCAGTTCTAGACCTTTACCACTTTTTGAAGTCTTACATCTTCTCTATTTTATGCTCCTTGGCCTATCTATTGGTTTGACCAATCTTATGTTGATGGCCCAAACCTTCTATCTTTCTCATAATGATTAATATATTCTTATCTTATTTCCTAATAAGTTTTTATCCTTTACCTATTTTCTAACTGCCAAGGTAAAAGCATCAATCCCAGACCCTTGCATTAACACTAATGTCCTACCCTAACATAGTTGTCTAATGACATAAATTATTCTAATTATCAAATGAAACATATCCTAATGTTTGGCCTAAGTTTTTTAATGTGAGATATCTCTCTAAGAGTGTTGGTATAAATATAATATCATTCCTCACCTACCATTCATACCAAAGAGCATTCAATTGAGTAAAGCTTCCCTATTTATTCATATTTTCATATCAGTCATAGCAAATACACATCTATATGCATGAATTATTGAAGGAGTATCCCAAGTTCTCAATTTTCCAAGTTACAAGATAGGTCACTATTGTACTTACTTTCCAAATATTACAACCTTATGCACACACAATCCAACACATTAGGGGAGAAGTGTATCAGTATGAGTCCCTCTTCAATGTACTAGATATATTGGAAACACTCATTAATATAGGTGTCTTTGGGGTAATATTTAAATAGTGATCCCAATAACACATTTTTTCCAATGTCACTATGAAGAAGAACTAGGGTTTTATAATATTGGGTAGAGACAGTCCATGAGTAAAATTTTAATGCACCAGAGTGAAGGTGAAAACAAATCTAGAAGAATACGGGTGGTCACATCCTTATCCAATAGGTATTCCATATAGAACACATACATATAGTTTAGACAATAGCATTGAAACAACTTTCACAGATTGATGTTAGTGTCTATAGCTCCAAAGTCACTTAATATAGAATTTGGTGGTTGTTCTATAATCCTCTTCTAGTTTGCTTCATAATTATTTTAGATCTAGAATAATGTTAACATAAAAACAAAGTATATTGTTTCTATAATTTTCATATCTAACATAGTTATAATTCCTATTTTTAGCCTATCTCACTATAATAAATTCATTATATGTTGTATATGAGTTTATGCATTTAATTATCCTAATATAGAGATAGTTTATCACCCTTGTGAACTAGGCTATCTCTATACCCTTTAACCCTAGGCTCTCTAATCTATATTTTTATGGTTAAAAACCATTGAGATTATTGAGGATAAATTTATAATTTCAATATTTGATTTTCCATTTTTATCATTTTGTTGGCATTATTAGTTTGAAAGGTAGCCATTTTATTCATCGATTATAATAAGATATTATTACTATTTTGAGTTTGTTGAATATTAGAAGCAGATTGAGATGCACTAATGGTAGCATTGACATGAGTAGTAATATGGTAACTTTTATTAATCCCACTAGAGGAAAGAGATGTAATAGTAGTGGTTATTCCCTTCATATGTTAAGAGGAAGGAAGAGAATAAGTCATGTATTGAGTCGCCCTAAATCTTTTTGAAATGGTATGAGTAGGTGAAGGGGAACATCCTATGTGGGGTACCATCATGAGGTTATAAATAGAGTTAGTATAATTTCCCTTATTTTGATTTAATTAACCCCCTTTTCCGTAAATAAAAAAAATGCTTTTTATCATACTAAACATACTGATAGAGACAATTAAATAGAAATAACTTGGACTTGATCTTTAGCCATAGACTACAAGAAGTTTTGAAAAATATGATTCCATTAAGGTTAGGCCTTATTGAGTAAATATTATAAGCAAGTATTAATCTTGTGATGTATAAGTGTACTTTATTACCCTTATAAATCTATATATAAATAATATTTCTAGAAGTCATCTTCCCCACAATACTAACTCAATAAGACTCAACCCTAAAAGAGTTATTACTCCATGAAAAATATTTACAACAAAACTAAGATATAATGAATATTATATAATCTATTATATTTATTTTGGGGTTAATAACATATTTTAACAAGCCATATAAACTTAAATATAAATATTACTTTTACTCATTGATCTTATTCACAAGTATCATTAACAATTTCATAAGTTTAATTGATAAGGAAAATTATCCCAGTTTATTTTGAAGTGAAACATTAATATACATGTACTAACAATATTCTTCAAACAAAGAGGGATAATTATCATTCCTAATTGAGTCATAACTTACACACACATTTAATTCATATGAAGTATCATAGTAATTACCCATTCATATCATTACAAGTTAAATGCAATACCCAACTAGAGTGTTATGGCATCAACTCAAATTTTAATATAAAATAAATTATATTCATACAATTCTACCAAATGAAATAAATAGGAGTTTTGAGGAGGGATGAAGATAATAAAATGGTGCACTTCTTGGATGGGATTAGGCAAAAACTATTAGAATTTCATGAAAACTTGTAAAAAATGGGAAGGCAATTGGTCCCATTGATGGAGTAATGGAATAACCTAAAGTAGGAAATAGATAGGTTGAGGGAGGTTTTAGGAAACCTAAATATGGTTGAAGGCATAAAATAAAGGCTAGATGACACCCCTACTAAAGAGGAAAAGATATTCTCACTATCACCCTAAGAAGTTCTACTACTAAGAAAGATAAATCAAGATCTAAGAAGGAAAAATGGATGGTGGAGTAAAAGAGAAATTTTACAGAAGGCCACAACACCCAAAATAGAGTCATGTATGGAAATGCCAAGAATAAATCTAGAGGAAAAAATAAAGATGCTCCTTTTGAAGAAATTTAGTAGGTGTATCAATTTTTAGTCTTATTTATTCTTAGGTCCTATTTTACTATAATTTTTCCAAAGTTTAAAGTCTGGTAGGATAGTGTGGCCTCATAATATTTTTTTTGATGTTTTTTTATATCTTTTTTATCTATGGTTTGAGGTCCTTATAAAACTTGAACTTTACTCCATCAAATAAAAAAATAGCATCATATATTATATATCAAATCTTATGTCAATGCAAACATAAACTATTAAAAAAACTTATAAGTATGTTTTTTTCATTATTTATTCATATGTATCCCATTTAGATAGATTATATTTAGGGTAAAACTATTTATTTTCCTCTAATAACTATCCTCTTTCATGTTCAAAGAGAGCAAGCTTCTTAAATAAGTAAAGTTAGTTTAATAATTCAAATAATGCAAGTACATCTAAGAAATGAGTTGATGACTCTCTTTGTATGTGAAATGTTCTCTTTCATACACCTCTTGTTTGATATTTATTTAATATTTAAAATTTAATTTAACCCAATATAAAGCTTCTCCATTAATTGTCATTCACACAAAACTATAATTAAAAAATACATTGTTATTTAACAATTAGATGTAATTAAAATCATAATGTGGAGAGTCCCATCTAAACCTCAATGGTATAATTCTCAAAGTAAGAGAATTAATGATACACAAATTCAAGACAATAACCATGACTAATAATCAAAACATTTGGAAAATAATGTTAAATTTCATGATTTCATAACTAAGTGTGATTCAAGATAGTGTCACCATCATTGTGAAAGATGATTGAATAAAATATTAAATTTGAGTGAAACCCAAATAATTATATCTAATTAAATGCATTAAGATTTATGTAATAAATAATGAAACTAATTATCTTCTAATTTATTTCAAAAAAAATTAACATAAGTAATTCTTTTTTAACTCTCACTTTACTACATATCAAGAAGAGTAATAATTTATTTAATTAAGACACTCCCAACTAACCATCTGAGTTCAACTATTTAAGGTATGAATTATGAAATCTATAAGTGTTTTTACTAATAATTTATTAATAAAAAATGTAAATATCAAGGATTAATCATATATCATAAATTACATTCCTCTTTAGAATAGGAAATAAGTATCAATAACTAAGCATTGTAATTAGATGTAAAATCAACCATATTGCTTCATGTTTATTCCACATAATATATCCATTTAAAAAGGAATATAGAGTTTGTATTAAAATAATAGCTCATAAAATTCATGTATTAAAAATTCAAAATATTTACTAAATAACTTACAAAAATTATAGTACCATCAACAAATCTTTTAATACAAATAATGTGATCTTATAAATTTTTAAAATAATTTAATCATTATTAAAACTACCCAATTCTAATGTAAAACAATTAGACGATTATAAAATCAAATAAAATGGTTTAAAAAAATCCATGAATGCCTTTTATACTTGGTCACACCCAATAAAATACAAAATCATGAAATCCTTTATCCCTTAAAGCGTTAATGTTAAGCAAGCCTAAAGACCATGTTTAAAATTTGTAACGTAAGATTAAAACCATTTAAAATGAAATGCACAATACAACTCTCCATTTTGGTGTTTTGTTATATATTATCAATTTTAATGAAAAATTACTAATACTTTAGTATTCTAAAAAGGCTTATCAGTCATTAACAAAGGTAATAAATCTTTCCATTAATCACTAGAATAACCAATCTTTAAGAGAACATAAGATATAGTATTTTTTTCCAAATCAAAACACAAGTAAATAAATATGATATTCATTTAATAGTATAATAAATTGAATAAGTCATGAATAGATAATTAATGAATAACATTTATCTATGCATAAAATTATTCAATCAAAAATTAATAACTCAAACACCTCAATCGAATCATTCTAATATCAATCAAAACATTATGAATGTCTATTAAAATAAATAATGAAAACCATAATCACACTTTGAACACATATTATAATTATAAAAATGTTATAAATGAAACTATTATTGGAGGTACAATAATAAAATTGATAACTAATACAAGTGTTAATTCAAATAACACTTTATTCCATGTTCCTTGACAAAAAATTATGCTTTCATATCCAAGTAAAGAACCAAGTAAAACCTCCCAAAAAATAACACCATATTGATATAATAGGTTCTATGAAACTATATTAACTGTGTGAAAATAAAATAAATGCATGTAATGTTGTAAATAAGTAGTATATTCCAAATGAAAATTTAGTATATAAGGATCATTTGATCATGCATTCATCCTAGATCTGAACACATTATTCATACAAGGATTACTTAGTTAGTTGGCAATATTATTAACACATTATAATATAGAATCAATATTAATGACTTGACTTTAAAACCAGTAATACATCAATATCAACTATCTCTATATTAAGAATAAGTTAAACATAGATAATTATCATAACATGCATGTAATTACAAACATATGTAAATCACTAGAATAATGCATATAATAATTTTGAGTCTAATACATGTTAAAAAAAAAAACATAATCATAATATTGACTTTGAAGATTCATTCCACCACAATAAACAACTCAGAGAAATATGAATCCCTCTCAACTAGTCCAATGAACCCCACTTTGGTGGCCCTAACCATTCACAAACCATTAACTTGATGGTGGATTCTATCTCTTTTGGTATTGATTAATATTTTTGAGTTTCTAAAACACACATAAAAACCCAACACTCACACCACTCAAAAAAACAACTCTAAGTGTTAATGCCAAAATTTCCATTTTTACAACAAGACCAACAACATTTAATCCATGAATACTTAGTGTTCACATCACATTCAAGAGTTTGAAATAAAAAGATAAACCCATAAAATTTACAACTACAAACAACTTTCTTGACATAACCTAGTACCACATAGCAAATAATATTACAAATAATGTGCTTTAACAACACAATGCACTAGGATATGCAACCCATTTCTCATTCACATTTACCACCATGCTATTTTCTCAAATAAACTATACTAAATACACCACTTAATTTCTTGGAGAGATAATGTCTACTTTACCTCACTTTTCCACAATAGATAGTACCTTATTTTCTCAATACACACTTCCTTGTATGCACATCCATAACTGGTATCCTATCTTGTACAAAAAATATATATTAAGACCCTTTATATGTATTCATACTATTCATAATAGTTTGGGCCATGATGAAATATGACAGATGCATTAAATCCATGTTTACCAATATTCCCCATTTATTTTGGTATAACTATAGTCCCTTCAAAAATAACTTCCACCTTAATAGTCACTATTAAGCCATCAAAACTCCAAAACTAAAAATGGAGGATAAGATTCTAGAAGATTCTTGGTGGTAGTTATGGATGTTTTTCCCAGCTCACCAAGATCATAATAACATCCCAAGTAGCAAAGACCAACTATAACTTCAATGATAAAAAAATATTGAAAAAATTAAAACCCTAAGTCAACTAAACATAATTTCTATCCATCATGATGGTAAAAATACAATTCCAATTATTAACATTCCAATGATAATCAAATACCAAATAAAAATCAAATGATGTTATTCAATGGTCTAAGGTCCAAGTGATCATGCCTAACATAATCATCAACAAAACCTAATAATGACCCCATGATGGATTCACAAGTCAACAAAAAAACCATCAACCTTGGAAGTTAAGACCCTCAGTAAGGTGATAAAAGTAAAAGATATATATAAGTTAGTAATCATAATGACAAAGTGACAATGAAAATACTTGTCAAAGAAAACATGATCTGAATGTGACTATGTAGCATACCAGTGATACCATGGAAAATATAGACATCTTTATCATTGATTCATTATTAATAAGATGTTTAATATAAATTCAAACATAATGGAAACACATATTTCAATTAACCAAAATGAAATTAGTTAGAGAAGCAAATTTGACTCAAGAAAAGAATAAAACTTGAATGTAATTAAAAGATATCGATACATACTAACATAACAATCAACTAAAGACTAAAAAATAAAGTGCAATCAACAAATAATAGACAATTATGGTCATTTTAGAAAATTTTCTTAATACTCATTATCATAAATAACTTATTACCACATTAAAAACCCTACCAACTGGATTCCATCTATCAAACCTAGCTCATGATATTCCCTACAGTCACAAAAGAAGACATCAATAGTATATGTCTAATAAATATCCAACTATCATAACTGAATAATCACTTGAAATATTAAATTCTAACATACTTATTTCATAATAATGATGTAATAAATTGAAAATTAAATTATCTTATAAAACCCATGCTATGATATCATAATCAAAACAACACAAATCCATAATAAAAAGTAATCCACAATTTTAAAATTATTTCAGATTAAGTCATGATAATTGAGGGTTTTCATTGATGAAAAGGATAATTCAGATAGTGTATTCAAGATCAATCTCATCTTAAACCATGGGCATGTGGGGAGGATAGTTAAAAATATCTATAGGCTAGATGTCTTCAACAAAATCTTCCATTGCTCCACTATTCTCATCTTTATTAGATTGAGAAACATTCTTTTCTTTTTCCTTGTCGAGCTCCAACTTGAGCTTAATAGTTTCTACCTTTAAATAGTTATAGTCTTTTACAAGGGCTGAAAATGCCATCCCAAGTAGAATTTATGCAATAAGATAGGATTCACTATTAACTTATCATATCTCCTAGATCTGTACTTAGATAAGGTAAATCAAATAAAGCCCATTGATACTTAATGTATTAAGATATGACCAAATGGATCTATTAAACCTAGAAAGAGGATCACTTATGAAATAACATCAATAAAGAGTTATAAGGCCTATAGGAGAATAATATAATTAAATAATCATAAATAGTTCTATAGTATTCAAATTAAACTAATCTAGTATTTCCAAGATAGCAAAAAAATAAAGGGGGACTGTTAAAAAAATATAAAAAGGGTAAGGAAACATAATAGGCAAATGAGGGCCTATATCAACTAAGGTGGGAAATTAAGAGTTTTAAAAACCTTGTAGAAACACTAAATATAAGTGTATAGGATATTAAAAAAAGTTTTTATATATTCATTCAAGTTATTAATTATGAGAATTCTATCTATCAAATGAAATATTTAGGGTTATAATATACTTACCTTGAATAAAACCTATCAAGCCTCAATATCCCCCTTGGCTAGTGGTGTTTTATAAGAGTTTATTATGGTTATAAGGATCACAAAGATTGAATCAATATATATGATATAATAAATCTGGTTGCATCTAGGAATCCAAAATACAATATTTTCCCTCCAAGATAATACATAAGAAATGGCTTTTCCAAATGTAGAATTTAGCATAATTATGAGTAATGATAATGCAAAAATCAATGTTCCTCTCTATTGGATTGAAATGGTGGATTGAAATTATATTTATAATTGATCCTAACCCTACCCAAATTTATATTTGATACCATCATCCAACCTTGATGTAGTAAAAAATATTATGGTTTAACCTCAAACTAGGTTGACTGGGGCCCACTTATTTATGAAGTGTATGCTATAACTTTCGAACTACATTGATTGGGTTGAATTGGTTTTAAAATTGGTATTAATAAATAAATATTACATATATATAATATTATAAATTTATAAAACATGGATATTTATATATCTAGGGGTTATAAGGAGGAATATTTTGATGAAAACACAAACTAGCTAAGTAAAATATCAATAGGCATAAAACTTAAAAATTACATGAAAGTAAACCTTTTTATTGATTATTTTAATAAATAAAATATTAAATAATATAATTTAAATAAATCTCAACTTTGAAATTGAGTTGACATGCATAATTTAAAAAATAAATAAATCAAAATCTATCTAAAGCTAACTGACCAATGCAATTTTTTTTAAATAGTTATTTTTTGTAACTTTCATCTTTTATAAAAAATTTCAACCATTATTTTAATAAGTTTTTCATGAAATATCAGATGGGTCAAAAAACATACACATATTTTGAACACTAAAATTAACCCAATGTAATAATTTAAAATTAAGTTCATGTCTAGGTACAAAAATATGTTATTTCTCAAAATGGAAAAATCTTGAAAAATAATCAAAATGTGTTTTCAGACCCTTATATGGTCATGTATGGCCTTAATTTTTTTTTAAAATCATACCTTAATAGATAGAGTAGGTTATTTATAAATTAATTTTTTTTGTATGGTCATTTTGGCATAGACAAGAGCTCACACAGAGTTACAGATCAAAAGTTATGGCCTCCAAAAATTTAGTCTCCACATCATATTTCTTAGGGGTTCAAGTATGAGTGAATTGTAGTTATATTAAACAATAATGTATCCCATGAAAAACCAAAGGTAAACTTATCCTTTTCCTAATGCATCCTTTAAGGCATGCACCTAGAGAGGTTGAAACTCAACAAATTTTTATTAAGAGATAAAACATCAATAAATGATGAATTTTTAAAATATCATGTGCATACATAGAGTTACATAAAATACTATCTTCCAATATGTTAAAAAAATATAAATATTAGCTTTAGACATTAGCTCTAGAGATCATCAATAGTTTTAAAGATGCACAATAGTCCTATAGGTAGATCCTAAGTATCTTATTAGTAGATCCAAAAATCATAAAGGTAGATCATGAGTATATATACACTTAGTCTTGAGTTCCCATATAAATTAGTTATATAAATAATCTTTAGAGATAATCATAACTAGTTATAGAGGTCATAAGAATGGCCCCAAAAATGTACAAAATTAGCTTCAAAGAGTAATAGTCTAGAATATCCATATGAGAAGATAAAATAAATAATGATAGATTATTTTGTGACAAGTATAATAAATATTAAACACACACACACACACACACACACACACACACACACACACACACACACACACACACATTTATATAAATAAACATTTCCAAAAGAGGAAAAATGTTTACAATATTTTAACTACTATGAATATCTCAAACTAGAACTTGTTGGAGACATAAAAATGGAAGAATCTAAAATTTTAAACATAATAATAGATTATATATAAAAAAATATTTTTTTTCAAATGAAACCAAAATTTATCACCCTTGATTCTCTCCAAGAAACTAGAAGAAATTGGGAATAGTATTATTTTCTTTGAGAAAATAGTGAAAAGTGCTAGATTCAATATTCTTTTTAAGAAATTGGGATCAGTATTATTTTCTAACTAGAAGAAAGTTTGGTATATTTAATTTTTCATTATTTTCTCCTTAAGTAATTTGGAATAGTATTATTTTAAAATTAATGTATGAACCTAATTATTTACTATTGTCACTCAAAAGTGCACCCTTATAAGAACATGTTCCTATTCTTACTCTTGTTGATACAATAAAATATTTCCAAGGTATAGGACTTTATATTTTAAAGAGAATATCTAGATGAAGGATTGGTTATTTTTTTTACACTCGCCTAATTCTCTCTAAACTCTCTAATTTTATGCTTTTTTACTATAAAATGGTATAACAAACAATGTTAAAGCTGAAAATAGAAATGAAAACTAAAAATTGAGATGATGAACCAATATTAAAGTCAATTACACCTATAATTGACATACTTTTGAAATAAAATAACCTAAATACATTTACTTAATCTTCATATAATGATTCTTGCATCAATATTTCACACATAGGTCTAGACAAACACTCACACTAGCTTGGAAGGAATGAACAATGATTGAATTCAATTCTAGATTAGGTAGAAATCAAAATTAGACACTTTATATGACCTAAAATTGATTTTATTTTATTAATAAAGGTGAGATATTTATATATAAACACATTAAAATCAGTCATTCACTAAGTTATATTAATGAACATTAAAAACACACTTCATGAAAAACTTTGAAATGGAATAAAATCAGCTCTTTATTGCTTCAAAGGTGAGGTAGTATAAATTTTGAAAAAGTTTAAATAATATAAAAGCATAATATCCATATAATCATTCAAAAATTAATGTACATGTAGAAATGAAGTAGAGAGAGAAGACAAGGGAACTCCAAGACTAGAGTCATAATTCAAACTTCACATGCTAGTCATAATTCACTCTTCATCAACTGAAACTTTAACTCAAACTTCAATTTAAACATCAAACTTCCTAATTACTACATAATATATTTGGAGTTTCAACATATTTCTTATAAAATTGCATATTAGGTTAAAGAGATAAGTTTGAATGTGTTTTTAGAAGTTGAAGGTCTTTACATGCATCTTTGCTGATTCTTGAGTTAACTCCTTTTGATCTTAGATTCATATTTAAGTTTTACTTCATTTACCTTTATTTAATTTTTAATTTTGAATGGACTTATCATAACTTGTAACTTGGAGTTTGACTTGAGCTATATTGAATTACATCTTAAATGCATGTTTGACCTCTTACTTTTTCTAAAATTAGCCCAAGTCAATTATAGTAGGAGAGAGATTGCATATTATTTCTTGGAGTATATTAAATTAAAATAAGGGCTCAAATTTTAAAAATGTCTTCAACTCAACTTATCCACTCTTTCATGTTTTAAACTACACCTTTCTAGGGTTAATTGAAGACTCTTCTTGTTTGCTTTGACTTTTTTAAATTTAGCCCAAATGGGGTGCATAACTTAGAGAGAGAGAGAGAGAGAATAATGTTGATGTTGAATTATTCATGAAATGTTATTGATAATAATGTTTTTTATGATGAAAATAATAGATCTTCATAAAAAACTAATTCTTATGGTGATAATGATTGATGATGACAATGATGATAAGCTTTTATTTTAGGTATCCATATGACTATAATATTAGGAATTGAAAAACTAATTATTGAAGGCGATTCTCAAGTTATTGTTCATGCTTTTCAAAAAAAATCTATGGATAATTGGAAACTTATCTACATATTAAAAGAAGCATGGAGTCTTTTATATAGTTTGATGGTTTTATTTGCACTCATACTCTAAGAGAAGGTAATAGAGTAGTTGATTCTCTAGTAAATATGGCATGTCTTCTAAATGGGGAGGATTCCTTAGAGATAAATGGAAATAACATTGACCAATATCTAGATTTTTGGATCCTCATCAAAGTGAATACGATATCCTCATGACCCTAGCATTCTCTTGGTTTGAATTATTATTTTTTTAACTATTTTTTTTAATAGGTGTTTAAGTGATTCTTAAGCCTTTTTTACTTTGTGGCATTTCTGATTTCATCCAAGTGGCATTGGTTTCTCAAATATGCACATGTATTATTCCCATGGGTTCTTTTAATACATGGTATAATGCATTGTGTGATAGGAATATAATCACTCTCTAGAATATTTCACTTGGCTCTTCATTATGTATTTGCCAGTTTGAAGGATACCTGCTCATTATTTTGGTTCATGTGGAGTTTTTTTAATTCTATTGATAATGGTGGTATCTTTGGCATTTTTCTCCCAAAGCTTTACTTTTTCCTTTCATTATTTTATCTTCTTTAATATGTCTATCACACCTTGTAATCACCATCTCTTTCTCCCAGTTCAACATTGGGAGCAACCTCTCCATGGGAATATCAATACATAATTATTGGTAAGGGTTTTCAAATTTTATGATGAAGAGGTGGAGGATGCATTGGCCAATGTTTGTGATAGGGATTTTCTTATACAATCCAAAGTAAGCTTTTCATCCCATCTAGTTTAACAATTTCTATTAAATGTTATGGATATGTTTTAGCATGTCGAATTTGTCAAAATAATTGTTGCTCTTTATGTTTATGATTTTATAATCCTAGAGGCAAAGTTATTTGAGGATTTCACAACCTATGATTTTCAAGATGGATCAGCTCTAATTAGAGGATTGTTCCTCCATGAATATTTGATTAAAAAACTAAGCTCTAATTGTGTGTTTCAATTTACGGTTTCTAGTCTGCAAGTTGATAACATAGATGTTTTTTAGAGTTCGTTATGGGTTCACAAATCTACTTTTGGTCATTCTAAGAGGGAGAAGGTAGAAGAAGTTTACAATACCTAGAGTTTCTTGTCACATTTTTAACCACTCTTGGCCTCTTTTATCAATGAAAATGAATCATTCATAGTAGATGTTAACATTTGATTATCAAGGGTTTAGAGTATTAGACCTTAATGTTGGAAACCCTTAAAATTCTATGCATTTGGTTTTTTGGGGTCTTTATTTTTCACTACTTTTGATCTGCCCTAAAGGGCTTATTTTGTAATTTATTTTTGGATCTTGACATTTAGATATCGACCTGAAGGGTATTTTTATAATATATAAATATTATAATATTTTAATCTATATTATTATTTTATGCATCCTTATTGATTCAAAAAAAAGTATGTCTTCATACTAGTTATTTTTCCATATGTCTATCTTCTACAACTTGACAAGCTTCTTGAGTGCATTATGAGAACCATAAACTTGATGAATTTTGATTAATTGAATATAAAAGAAGTTAAAATAGGATTTTAACATAATAAATTTGGTGACATAGACCATCAAACAAATTTTTATTTCCAAACTCCATGCGCAACTTCAAAAAAATGCCATTTTATGCTCTCTTGGACTCAAAAAACTCTAATTTGGATTAAGGGGTATAAAATAAGTTAAAGGCCTCACCAAACACTATTATTATCATTATATAGGTAATAATGGTTAATAATTTAGATTTTTTCAAAATATCCAAACCTCTTCATCAAACTCTCAAAAAAAAAAAAAAAAGTGCCTATTTATTGCCCTAAGGGTGACTTGGAGATGTTTTTCAATGTGTTGATCCTATTTTGAATTTTTTTTCATTGTATGAGAATTAATTCATAATTTTAAATGAATTATACACACTCTAAAATTATTTTTTTCTATTTCAATCACATAAAACACTCATTTCTAACTCTATTTGTGAGCACAATAGTGAAAAACCTTAGTTTCTTTCATGATTATACTTGTATTTTGGCATTTTATCTCTCCTCATGTATAGTATGGACCTTAAAAAAAGTTTAAATATTAAATTATATGTATAAATAATTCTATGTCAAATTTAATATATTTAATTTAATAAAACTAAAATATAGACTTTTTGGTGTTTATTAACTTACACAATTTCATTTTTGAATGCTTCTAGGTCTACATTTTGTCATTTTATTGAGTTTTATGATGCATATAGACCTCATTATTTTTAATTAGGACATTAAATAACTCTTATAATCATTATAATCATTGTATGTGCTTAACCAATCTTTTAAACCTCAAAAAAAAATTATCTTTTTTTACTCTCTCTTGCTTGCTTAAAACCTTGATACATGTACCTTTTCCTTTATCCATTATTTTACCTTATATTTTTATTTATGAAGGTGTATAAAGGTAATTTATTTACCATAATATCTTACATTGATTTTTTTTTTTAATAAATAACTCAAAAATACAAACATACTATTTAAAATTGAGCCATTGGGGTTTAAGAAATGTTTTAGAGCACCTTTTCTTCTGAATGAGTGTTCCTAAATTTAAGCACATATAAATTGAAACCAATGAATGTATTATTTTTTTCATATGTTCTTAAAACTCTATATAATAATATTTTAATATAATATTCTTCTCTTTTATGTACCAATCATTTGAAAATTACCTTCACTAGCTTGCAACTAGCTAGTTAGAGGAACAAAAACAACCTATGTCAAAATTTAGACTTGTGAGTTATTCATGAGGATTATTTTGGCCTGATTAATTTTTTATGATATTTTGGTTACCTATTTTAATATTTGCTCCATGAATGGAGTCTTATTAAAAACATGCACATAAGCAACTTTGACCAATGGTGGAAATATTGTCAATATTCTTGGTAACTTTGTTGGGTTATTTTCTTGATAAAAAATCAAGAAAAATTTATATATCCATTGAATTATGTAGTAATTAAAATATAACCAAAGATAAAACTAAAAATTCCCTAAATTAATTACAACACTTGTGCATAATAACTTATTGAATTTAAAACTAGAATAACTACCAACTAGAAAATGTGCAAGAATAACACTTAGAGGAAAGTGAAAACTAAAAAACTATCAAAAAATATATATAAAATAAATTGGATGAAAATTTAATATAACACTACTATCTAAAAATAATAACCTATCTTCAATAATGATTCTTAAGATGACTCCTATCTACTGGGATTGAGAGCTCTTCACCATCCATCTTAACTAGTTGAAAGGCATTGTGAGGCTTGCATATTGAGATCATGTAAGGGACACTCTAGAGTGAGTCAAAATTTATGTGTCTTTCTAGTTTTTATATATCATCATCCCATTTAAGAACCAAGTCACCTTATTTGAAGATCCTTGAAGATTGATTTGTAAACTAGATAAATAGTTTCTAAAAATAGATACTAAAAATCTCAATTCCTTAAGTACATATAATTGGATGTAGAGTGTTCTCAATTTCCTAATTAAATTAATAAAAATTATATTTAATATTCTAAAAATGAATATTAGTGAATGGAAACTTTGAAAACTCATTTTTAAATGAAAACTCCTATTTTACATCATTTTAATAATTTCTCATAATTATTTTAGTGTCTCAATAATTCTTTCCCAAAACTAAATTAATAACTGAAACACAAAATACTGAAAATAAAATTTTGACACCAATATGATAATGAAGTTCACCCATTTAGAGGCTAGATCTTTGGGTTCATGAAATAATGAACCGATCCATTAAAATGATGCAAATAAATAATTTTACAAATATATATCAACATGGATTTAAAACCTATAATTTCATGCCATTAGATCTTCAAGAGACTCTAATGATGCTCAATAATCATCCTCCACCTTCCCAAAGCACTTTTAAAATCTCTACCCAGTGTTCTATATCAAATAATCACTTAAATTAATCTAAAATACATGAAATAAACACCAAATATGGAGCAAAAATATACCAAACTAAACCTCTCATAGTTTTGAACAACTTTCTAGTTTACACTAAACCCTGAAAAATATCTCAAGATTGGCCAAAAATGTATATCTTTTCATTCTACCATTAAAATCCTTTACATAGTCATTTTCCACCTCTGTACTAATAAAAATTCATGACTTTTATAACACTTAAATTTTTTTGGTGGATTAGTTAGGCCACTTGATTCTTTTTCCATAGATCATGGGTTCAAATCCCATGGTCTTTATTTGGTTTCAACTAGCATTTACCATATAAGGTTTAATATCCTACATTCATGGGGTGGAGATATTGTAAAGGCTTCAAATAGCCTAACATTGATAATGTGGTTTCTGGTTTCATCCATGTATTAAATCATTTTGCTTGGCTTGGTTTAAATAATACAAATGACTTTGCTAAATGTGGAGGAGCTCAAGACATTAGTTGTGGTAAATAAGATCTCCACCAAAATTAGCCAAGGTCAATGTGGGTTTGTTAAAACCACTAGTGAGTTGGTTGTTGAGTTTTAACCACTAAGTATATCCTTTGAGATCAGTCATGAAGATTTGGTCCATGATGTGGCACTCAAGTTGGGTCTCGAGTTGCATACTTTGAACTTGGTATAAATAATACATGGAATAACTTAATAATACAAGATTATTAGTCCCACATGTAATGTGTAATCAACATAGAGGCATATAAAATTAAAATTTTTACAATGGTAATATGAATATTTAGACGCAAAGACATCCCTCTATAAAAAGAGTGTGTTGACCCTCACTGAGGGTCCCAACCATCAAATAGTAGGGCCCATTTATTTGAATATGAGTGTAAAAGACTAGAGGCAAAAACAAACACCCTTTTACCATTGCACTACCATGTGTCACTTACCAATTGGTCCACTTGGTAACCACACATGTATCCACATCACTCTTTGACCTGTTGACCATTTTATTTAATCTAAACTTTGACTAATGATATCTATAACATACAATGTCTATTTTATGCATTATAATAGGCATTGAAAATCTCATAAAATTCTCTTCAGTACTATAATAGCTTTAGGATATCTTGTTAACTATGAATATTGAAAAATCCTTTGGATCAAACCTCCTCATATAGAGGCTTTTGGTCTCCAATAGTCCCAATGATCCAATTGACCCAAAAATATCTCCATGAGTTCTCTTCTTTGCCATTGGCAATCTTCTTGCAGTGATTACAAACATACAAGAGCCGAGAATATCATATCAAAGAATTATGAAGTCAATCTATCAAAATAATGTAATAAAACTCCATTTGAAAAACACAAGTCTACTTTTTTGAAATAGGACATCATCAAAAATTTCCTTGTAATAAGTGAACTATCTAATTCAAACTATAACTTGATCATAGAGTAAAACAAACTCTTTACCTATTCTACCAAAATGACCTATTACCCCAAAATAGTCATTACACTAATGTAATCTCTCAACCCATGTACTGCATGAAGGTTAACTTAGTATCCTTGTTATCAATATCATACAAGAGAAAATAAAAGGTGTTGCATACCCCTATAGGACTTGTAAACACATTACAACACATTTATACTTTCATTTACAAACATTGCCCATTTATGGGTCTTTAAAAGTAGATATACATGATGTGAATTAAAAGCATACATGTAAGTGTACAAAAAAATATCAATACAAATAGTTCCCAAGACACCACGAGACTTAAATGTATATGTCAAGTATAAAAGTGTGCAATTTAATCTATCTATCCTAAGGTTATAAATGCACAACATGCACAAATAGGAGCTTCTTTACAAAATCACAAACTATGAAAGTAACTGTAAGACATATAATAAATGTGAGGATAAAACTAAGAATGTTAAACCTATCTCAAAGTTTCCTCACTATTTATTGCTCCCTAAATCATACCTCCACAACTCATCCAAACTATGTTAGCTTCCTAAAATGTTTATCACAATGGAAAACTAAATTTAGGAGATAGAAAAATATCCTCCAAACATAAGGGTTATTAAATAAGTAGTTATGAATTCCCTAAAATAGTGTTTAAAGTGACACTAAGAATACTATTTAATACCATCAATATGTTTGTCCAAAACTATTCAATTAAACCATTTGATTAATAAGGGATGGTCCCCCTTCATGGTTTCTAATAAGTAAATAGAAAGTTTCATCTTATCAAATCTATCTTCTATGAGTTAGATGATACGTTTCTCATTTTCAAAAAATCTTTCAAAAATAATTTCAAATCAAGGCATATCTTACTTCCAAAGTAACCCACAGAAATGTTATCTAGATTTAAACCAAACATTATGTATACATAATTACATTTAAAAATAATGTATACCTCTATAGAAACTATGAAGTACAAACCTATTGAGTAATGGTTGACACACTATTGGTGTCATAAAAAACTTCATGTTTTCTTTCTTCAACTCTTAAAACATCTGTGAATACATAAACCAATTTATCAACCAATTACAAACTCAAAATTCAAAGTGCAAAACCTTGTTTAATTTCTTAAACAATGCCCTATTTGCCTTTTTCATATATTACCATAGAACTTGTCTTTTTACTTATTATTATAGGCTTCCAAAATATGATTAGTCATCTAAAAATAAAGGATACACAATTGGTTATAAATTACCAACATATTGTGTCAATACCAATATGAATTAGATCACCATCATACCTTAATCTACCCTTTGTGTAATAATGGTAATATGACTGCAACTGATTCTTCTTAGATGTGCATCACTAAAATGCCTTATATTTTATCTGAATGCATCCCAAGAAATAAAAGTTGATCCATTTATAACACCATCTCACACCTTCAAGTGATAATGTGTTTGTTCTTCATCCATGTTGATCTTTTAGGGCTAGTGGTTTTAGAACTTTGGTTGTTAGAAGCTTGTCTTCTTCCAAAAAATTTGAATGTCTTCCAATTTTCCTTTGTACTAGTCATCTTCCATAATCAAATCAATAAAAGAACAATAATAATAATATTATATCTAAAATCTCCAAACAAAGTATATCAAAAACTAAAGCAAGTTCTATATCAATGTGCTCTAATACCAAAATTGATCTATAAATCAGATAAATAGTTTCTAAAAATAGATACTAAAAATCTTCATTCCTTAGATACATATAATTGGATGTAGAATATTCTCAATTTCCTGATTAAATTAATAAAAATTGAATTTAATGTTCTAGTAACGAATATGAGTGAATGCAAACTTTGAAAAATCATTTCTAAATGAAAAATCCTATTATGTGTCATTTTAATAATTTTCCATAATAATTTTACTGTCTCATTAAATTTTTCCACACTAAATTAAGAACTAAAACATAGAATACTGAAAAGGAAAATTTGACATCAATATGATAATGGAGTTCACCCATTTAGGGGAAATGTTTTTAGGATCATGAAATAATGAACTGATCCATTAAACTGACAAAAATCAACACTTTTACAAACTTATATCAACATGGATTTTAGACCTACAAATTTGTGTCATCAAAAATTTAAAAGCCTTTGATGATGCTCAGTAATCATTTGTCACCTTCTTAAATCACTTACAAAATCTCTTCCAAATATTATACATCAGAACATCACTTTAATTACTCAAAACAACATCAAATGAATATCGAATTGGGAGCACAAATATACCATACTGAGCATCTTATAATTTTGTAAAACTTTCTAGTTTACACCAAAACCTAAAAATGTCTAGGATTAACCAAAAATGCAAAATCTTTGCATTCTACCATTAAAATCCTTTACACAATCATTTTCCACCTCTATACTAATAAAAATATGTGATTTTTATAACACTTACAAATTTATGGTAGATTGGTTTTTTCCACTTAATGATTTTTCCATAGATCATCAGTTTAAATCCCATGGTCTTTATTTGGTTTCAACTGGCATCTACCATATAAGGTTTAATAGCCCACATTCATGGGGTGAATATATTATAAAGGATTCAAATAGCCTTGTGTTGAGAATGTGGTTTATGGATTTGGCTATGTATCAAACTATTTTGATTGGCTCAGTTTAAACAATCCAAATGACTCTACTAAATGTGGAAGAGCTCAGGGCATTGGTTATGGTAAATAATATCTCCACTAAACATAGCCAAGGTCAACATGGGTTTGTTAGATCTACCAGTGAGTTGGTTGTTGAGCTATCACCACCAAACATATCCTTCAAAATTGATATGATGAGCTGGTCCTCAAGCTAGAACTTGGGTTGGGTCTCGAGTTGTGTACTTTAAACTCAACATAAATAATACATAGAATAGTTTAATAATACAATATTATTATCCCACATGCAATGTGTAATCAACATAGGGGCATATAAAAATAAAAATGTTAGACTAGTAATATTAAGATTCAGAGGCAAAGGCACCCCTCCATAAAAAGAGTGTGTCAACCCTGGCTAAGGGTCCCCTACCAACAAATAGTAGGGCCCATTTATCTGAAAATGAGTGTTGAATACCATAGGTGAAAACAAACACCCTTTTACCATTGTACTTCCATGTGTCACTTTATAATTGGTCCACTTGACAACCACATATGTATCCACATCATTATTTGACCTATTGACCATTTATTTTGATTTTAACTTTGACCAATGATATCTAGATCATACAATGTCCATTTTAGGCATTCCAATAGGTGTTGGAAAGATCTCAAAATATTATTTAGTATTATACTAGTTTTAGGAGATATTTAGAACTATGAAGATTTAAAAATACTCTAGATAAAATATTCTCTTTTATCGAATGTTTTCTTTACATGTGTTTGATGCATCTCCATAGCTAACATGGAATGATTTCAGAGTTCCTCTAAATCAATAATTTTAGTATATCTCACCTTCATGGGCTCACTTTATAATAATTCCAACTAATGCATTAGCTCCAAATAAGGTATCTCAAGTAATATTAGTAATCTAGATTCTCTCCCATACACGAGCTTGTAGGGTGAATTAGTAATGGACCTCTTGAAGGTGATCTTATCAGCCCATAGATCTGATTTTAAATTTAAATACCAAGTCCTTTAATTGTCTTCAATGGTTCTCCTAATTCTTTTCAACAAGTTTTTGTTATTAGACTTAGTAAGCACATTACCTTGTGGATAATAATTAGAATAAACAATGAGATACACACCATTTTAGATATCCCATGCAATGCTTTTATCCCTTATAAATTCCATAACATTATCTTAAATTATAATAAGGAACACCAAACCTTGTTATCAAACCTTCATAGAAGTCCCATACACTAGACTCATTTACTTATTTCAAATCCATTGATTATGTCCATCTAGTAAAGTAATTTGTGGCTATAAATATCTAGTTGTGGCCTAAGCTAGAATATAGATTGATGAGACCAATGAATTCTAAAACACATTGGAAAAAGGGTTGATTTACTAAAATGGGTTGAAGAGGTATGGAAACAAGATTTTTCTTTCCTACAAAGAATGCACACTTCTTGCACTTCCTTACCCAAGCATGAGAATCTATGAATATGTTTGGCCAATAGTATCTACCCCTCATGATTTTTATGGATATTATCCTTTCTAAAAATTAGCTTCCCCCTTATCCATCATGAAATTTTTCTAGTAATCTTTCAACTTGATTTAGATATATGCATCTCAACAACATGCCATTAACATATATTTATAGCAATACACCATCAACAAGCAGAAAATGAGTAGACTGTAGCCTAAAGTACATTATCTTTGAACCAATTGAAATTTGAGGATGCATACCACTTTTAATGTACCTTATCATAATTTAAAACTAGCTTTGTGAAGGTGTATGATTGGCTATAATGTCTTCATCATTCAAGAACAAAACTACCTCTTTACTTTCCTATAATCCTTGATCCAAGTGCTCACATGACCCTTTGCCTCTAATCATCTTGGTTACCTTCATTTTCACATCATATTCCATGACCCTTGTTTTCCATCCTTCTCTCATTTCATGTATATCCTTTTTTAATAAGAACTCTTTGATGTTAGGATGGGTGACCATCACATGGATCTTGCTGTTAGATAATAGGTGCTTAAAATTTTTAAGACATGATTATGGAAAGTAAAATATTCTCAACAAATGTGTACCTTTTTTCATATTCTTTCATGCCTTGGGTAAAGAATGTTATTGGGTGCTCCAAACCTTGTGAATTTTATTGCGTAAATATTCCTAAAATTGTATCAACATTAACATATGCATACAACACAAAATATTTTGAAAAATTAGGATTGATGAGAGTGGGATAAATAGAAATGGATTTCTTGATCTCTTCAAAACTTTTCATACATTCTATGGTCTAAGTAAAATTCTGATTTTTCTTGAGCATAGCTATAAGAGGCTTTGATAAACTTAAAAAACTAGTTATATAACTTCTTATAAATTTAAACCTACCAAGGAAACTTTACAGTACATTCTTATGCTTAGATAAGGACAATGCAATAATAGAATCTAGTATTTTTAGATCAATACTCAAAACATGCTTAGAAACAACATAATAAATAAGTTTACCTTAATAAAGTGAAAACACATACATCTTTGGGTTAAGTGACACCACATATTTCCTAAATCTCTAAAATACCTATTTAATATTTAGCATGTGATCATTTGCATGATTTGAAAAAATTGTAACATCATCCAAATATACAAAAACAAACTTATTGATAAAAATTTGAAAGGCCATATCGATGGCTCTTTAGAATTTTAATCCTACATTAGATAAACCAAATGGAAATTTTATGTGTGCAAATGTACCCCACTTAATGGTGAAGGATATATTGAATTGATCTTATTCTTTCACAAATATTGGGTTAATTGGCCTTTGTCTTTGCCGCCCTAGTTTTGTATCTTCTTCTAATTCAATGGTGTGCTGAGCCAAATTAGTTACAAAGATTTTTAAATCACTATACTCCCATGAAAAAACATCATCAAAATATCTACATAAATTAACAAAGGAATCTTTTTGAGCTTGAGAACATACTTTACCAAGTTTGAGAGTTATTTAATTGACTATGTCAATGCTTACATAATGTTCTTCTTTGGTAGATAAAGAATATTTTTCCCTTATTACCTTATCATCTCTAATAAAAATATTCTTAAGTGTGATAAGGACCTATGGTAAATTTTTGGAATTGAGTTTAACTATTTGATCACCATATTGCTGCAAAAAATATTTACTTGTTTCTAGAAGAGAATTCAACCTCTTCTTGTAGAAAACAAACAACTTTATCATCATATTCAAAGACTTTCCAATTTAAATTATTATAAAGAATATATTATCTTACCATAATCTTGATGCATGGATGAGTTTTATCCTTCTTTAATTTATATAGAATATGAAATTATGCTCCAATTATAGCTAACCTATTTGCACGTTTATTTTTCTCCCTATCCACTGCTTCTATGTCAAATGCATCAAAATATTCCAAAAAATCTATTATAACCTGATTTATCACTGAGAAAATTTACTTGATTATCCATGGATTTTATTTATTTGATAATTTTATTTGGTTATTATTAACTAAGTTATAAGATATTATGGGATAGTCAAATATTACTTAGATTACATGATTACATTGATATGAGTTAGCTATAGTATATATTATTTACATTGTGAATTATGTTGACTTATTATTTTATCAGTATGTTATGATATACATGTCATGATGTTATGGACTAACTATCTATTTGTCATGAGTTTGACATATAAGATATTCATCCCTCAGAGCATGACAGAGGGAGATCATCATCAGATATGGTGATGTAGATGGAGGTGTTGGTGAATGATAGAAGAACGGATAGAACCCTACACACACCATATCAGTGAGTACATGTTATATACATAATTGAATGGTTAACATTATTATATTTTAATGATTGTTTACATTTATATTATTATTTATGCATGGTTAGTTATGTTTTAGCTTAATTTATTGCTTGTGTGAAATTAACCTCATGTGTGGAATAAACCTTGTGGGATTTATTTCTTAATTTATTACTTGGTTACAATGTTAATGAATTACATTAGTAGCATTATTAATAAGTTGATAGGATTAATTATTTGCATTGAATAATTATTTATTAGTAAATAATTATAAAATAAAAATATGTAGATCCTCATAAAGTAAATAGATCAAATAAAGTAATTATATTTTATACTTAGAAAAATATATTTATACCAAAAGAGATTATGGAAAGTATATAGTTAGGAAAAAGGAAAGTGGGGGGAAGTATAGGAAAAGAAGGAAGTAAGAGGAGTATAAGAAAAAAGGAAAGGAGATGATAAGAAGATAGCAATTCAAAGATGAGGATAGAACCAAGAGGGGGACATTTTTTATAGGTAAGTGGTGTCTTAATTGTGTATTGAAATTCAGCTGAGTATTTTTAGATATAAAGATTGAATTAGAATTGGTAATTATATAAATTATGAACTCTAAACCTATGATGAAACATAGATCAGCACAAGTTTTTTGTAAATCAAAACATTACTAGTTGATTTGTATATACTAAAGCTGATAAATAGCCTTATAATTTTAATAATATCATTTCATCGTATATACATGTGATGGGAGCGATAGTAATATTTGATTATGACATGATTGATTTCATAAAATGACTCTAGGTTATAGAGATTTGTTACAATGAATGATATTATAGTAACATATTATAGTGATCTATAGTCATTTGGTTAATGAGTAAATTATATTCAGAAAACAAACTATCTATAGTGTAACACCATTAGATAGATCAATATTGTTAGTGATATAATACTGGTGTTAACTAGTAAATAAATCAATCTACAGTTATTAAAGATAGATATTCAACAAAAATATATCCTTGGAATACATTGTGAACTAAATTAAATATACAATGAACAAATAAAAACATAAAGGTGCACCATATAATATATAATGATCACTGATTAAGTGTATAGCGATACATACATTTTATATAGTGATATTTTTATATCTAGTTTGCTATGAATGCCACATGGGTATTAAGCAATTTCCATACATTTATACTATAGAAAACTACATATTTAGGTGAAATGAAATATATTTATATTGATACCATCTATAATTAACTCTAATAATAGTATTTAACATAAGTATATAACTCACTATAATCTGGCCTACTATCACTGGCTTCTATAGAATGATTAATGTGTAAAATATACAATGATATATTCATATTGAAACGATGTAAAAACAATTTTTATAGTGAATAAATAGTGATTTATGTGTAATTCAGTATGTGGTATGATTCATGTAATCAACACAATGTTATAATGTATATCAATGA
Source organism: Torreya grandis (assembly GCA_037957365.1). Taxonomy (NCBI): domain Eukaryota; kingdom Viridiplantae; phylum Streptophyta; class Pinopsida; order Cupressales; family Taxaceae; genus Torreya; species Torreya grandis. The sequence continues at coordinate 659,202 of JARHVA010005912.1, read as the reverse complement.
TTTGATATCTTTATAAATTCTTGCTGGATATCAGGAAAGAATCATATCTTATTGATTTATTATATTATTTTTTAGTGTTCTTATTGATCATATCCATTACAATATATTATTTATATTTAAATTAATCTCTTCATATGCTTTATATAGTGGACTATTGTTTCAATTATATTACAAAGAACATGTAGATGCAAAGTTATATAATATATTATTACACATGTTCTATGAAGGCATATTAGAATGGAATATATTAAGTAAATATTTGTAAAATAATACACTAATAATACTAATATCATCATTATAAGTATGATATATCTAACTAGATCACACATGAAAATACATGAACAATAATCTATTAATTATGAATATACATATACTTATCATTATGCATGTTACTTAATCACTTAATATTTACTGACATGTTTATTGTGAAAAGGTAATAATTTATAAAGTAAAATATAAACCATGCCAAGTCCATATATATATTTATTTATGGAATTTTAGATACTGTGTGTGAATATATGCCAAAATTATATATATAGGTATGAATTCATTTGGAACAAGGGCTATATTAAATACTGTATTGACTATATACTCTTAGCATGATATGTTGAATATAAAATCTTCATTCATAAGTGTACTTGTATTAATAGACAATGTAATACTAAATATTGATTTAGTGGGTATTGGATAATATATGCCATGATTATTACATTATTAGTTAATATACTTATGGACTATGTGTACTGTAAATGATTGGTTTACCACAAATGCTTATTGGGAATTATTGATAAGTATATTGTATATTATATATTGTTCCATTGTAAACTTATTATGATACACACTATGAGTGTACTAATATGTATGATGGTGTATACATATATAACTTATGTATATATATATACATTGGGAAACATCCGTATAAGCATAGATTTTAACTAGTATATAGTCATGGCTTTAGTGATTTGTACTATTTATATATACAGATATAGTTTAGGATATAATTATGGTTTGAATCATATTAATTCATTAATTATAGTTATAGATGACTAGTGACATTTTATATATAGTAATATATAATGATGAGTACCCACATACAATACATAGTATGAATATAGTAAAGTGTACTAAAGCATATAAATAGGAAATACATCAACCTAAAGATTTAAGTATTCATATAAGAATATAACATATATTGGGACATTGTGTTGTGTGCTTATAGTTTTATTAACTACTATAAAAATAAGCCATAGGATTCTGAGGGTTAGGAATCTATAATTTCATGAACATAGCCTACTAAAATATGACAAGTTATTTTAACATAGGATTGTGTTTTCATGAGAAATGTGACTTTCTTGTTATGACTGGTTGTTGAAATGGAGTAGTGTATCCATGGAAGTTAATGGACTATGATATATTTATTGTCATAGAATATACTATGTATTTAAATCTACTTATAGAAATTAGATTATGGAATTTAAACATAGGATATACCTAGTTGGTATAAACTTTATTTTCTTTCTTATTATTTAGGATTATAAGACATTTTATTCTTCAAATTCTAAAACTTGTTGTTCATAATTGAGTAGTTATGATCATGAATAATGATCTATGATATTATGGGGTGTCATAGAATTTTATATTTTTAAACTACTTATAGGAATGAGAAACTTGCAATCTAAATGTATTTTATACCTAGGTTGTAAAAAATGTAATTGTTATGTCTATTATAAATGATATTACAAAGATTCATTCATATGTTTGATGGATTAAATTTATGAATTTTGTTAGTTATATGTTTAGAATATTTTATGACTATTTGTTGAAAGTAGTCTATTATATCTTCTTCCAAAAAATAGAATATGCAACCTAATATATATTATATTTGATTGGTATAGTTTGTATGCTTGTTTATTATTTATGTGATAAATAATATTATGGAGATTCATTCATACATTTGATAAAATAAATATATATGCATTTTGATTATTACTATATTTAGCATGTTTTATTATTTATAGTAGACAATAATCTATAGAAATTTATTGATTATATTTATGTTAACTAAATCTCATATTTCTAGTACTGAGTAAGTAGTGAAATGGACTTCACTAGCTTAATAGCATAACAATGTTAGATGAAAGTAATCTAATCAAGTGATGTGTATGAATTTGATTGATCTTAGAGATTAATAACTATTGAAATTTTTTGCCAAAGTAATGTTAGTTAGACATTATCATTTTATGTGTATGGTTTATATTTTTGTGTGATATCATGTTATAATAGATTTATTTATGGTAAATTGCATGTTATTAGAAATCATACAACACATGAGTACTAGTTTGTCTCTCTAGATTCATGCACCATCACTATATACTCATATGTGAAGGGAGGGTCATTTCCTAATGGGGGATTATGTGAGGGATCATAGTGTGGAAAATTAGTCAGACAATGCTCTCCCTCCCTATATCAGTAGTTATTTGAAGTTGACATTTTAAATTTCCATATATACTGGAGTTAGGCAAACTCATGGTCTGTGGAGCTTTATATCTTGTACATTATATTATAATTATTAATATTGATACATTATTATGATGAGATATAATTATTACTTATTATACAATGATAAGAGTTCCTACATGTTTATAATAATCATGACTAAAAAATTGTAATTAATTTTTATACTCAGTTATGTTTTGTTTCATATAATGATAGTGATCAGTGACAAAAACATGCCACATATTTATGTTATAGTTGTCATAAGATTATTCTATCTGAATCACTAACTATATTCTCTTGGTGTAATATAATTAAATAATACATTGGTAAAAAAAAATATCATATTTTTCAAAGTCAAACCCAATTGGGTTGCTACATGTAGTATTAGAGCTGTGGCTCAAACTCTAGGACCTAATGAGTCCACTAGATTTTTTGTATAATTTTTTTTTTATCAAAAAGGATAATGGTGAAAGCTATAGTATTCAGAAAGGGTCCTTCAAATATCAATAAAAATGACCCTCCATTTGATTCTACTTAATCTTGTACTGAATAAACAACAAAGTTAGATCAGATTGTCATAGCCATGAATGAAACTAGGGATCAATTTTTAGACTTGGAGTAGGAAGCTCATGGACATAAAGAGAAATTACACAAAGATGTAACTAAAAATCATATTTATAAGTAATAAAACCCTTAGGATGTGAGAGCATATATAATATTATATTGGTTAAGTGAATTAGATTTTGGATTTGTAGTGCCTTAGTGTAAAATCATGTTACACCATGATTGGAGCTATGAGATTTAGTATATCCTCATGCATGGATTGATTACTATTATAGTTAATACAAATCCATGATTCTTGGAATTATGTTCACCTATGTGAATTGAATTTTGTGTCGTACATCAAGTGTGTACCCTTAAGAGCACTCATACCATCTTAGAGTTCTTAAAATGTTGGCTTATTGAGTCTGTTGATGCTAATGGTTGTATATGATGTTTGGGTAGGTGAGTGCATAGCATAGTTCATGAGTCATGAGCAATATATTTCTATAATATTTTTGATCACTTAGATAAAACACCTTGAGAATGATTACATCTTTATTTGGTAATCAAGTTACCCTTGCCACTTATGATTTGTTTTGTGAGTGTCCAAAAAACATGGGATGATTCTCACTTTAGAGTATGTGAATCTTAGTTATATTTTTATGTCTTATGTACATAAATCCTTGGGGGTAAATCATAAAATATTTATTATGGATTAGTGCCACCTAGTATGATGGAAATTCTCTTTGTAAAGGAGTGCAATTATTTTTCTTGAGGATTCCTATGTGTTAGGAGTTTGCTCATGGAATGACACCCCATATGTTTATGTGGATTAGGAAGAGTTGTCATATCACATAGATATCATAGAGGTGAGTTTTTACTCTCTCACACTCCTTTTACATCATTATAATCCCACTAAGTGGATTCATAATTTTTTAATGTTCATCAAGTGTTTCCTTAATCAAAAACTTATTTATGATTTTGTTGATAATATTCCTTAGAGTTAAAGGGATAGTGTCTTCTAATTATTTTTTATAATAAAGTCTTAGGAATGGAATGGATTGATGCATATACATGGTTGATATTTTTCCTTCTGATTAAGGAAATAGGTTGTGATATTACCCTTATCAATTTTGTAAGTGTATAGTGATTTTGGGAACTTAGGTTACAGTGTTTATTTATACCATGTGAGGGTATTTAAGAGTTTTGTTATTTAAATATTAATTCACTACTTTCCTCTTATGGATTTTTAGATTCACACTTTCCCATGTTACTTGTGAACTTTGACCATGTGGAATGGTGAACCTTGAATTTATATTGATTTTGGATTAAGATTTATAATCATTATATTATGATTCACCCTAGATTATGTTGAAATTATTTTCATCTTGCATAAAACATGTTTTTATGAGTCATTTATGTACTTTTCTCCTAAGAGCGAGTATGTAATAGGATGTTTGGAATATCTTATTAGTCAAAGGGGTTGAGATAAGCTTATAACTTGTTATGTAACTAGTTGATCAAGTAGGGAAACATTGCCTCACTTTTTTATTTTATAAGGTTATAAGGATGATGTGATCCTTAACCTTTGCTTGTTATTTTAATTTTAACATTTTTTCCTCTTAACTATGGATATAAAAAAGATGGATTAAGCTGTGAAATTCTATACTAGTTATGTTTAGCTAATGTCAATTTATTATGATGGATATTGATACATCTTGAATTATCTAGTGTATATAATTGCACTCTAGGATTTTTTGGTATGGTTTTGTGATTAATTAAATCATATGCATATTTTAGATATCATTAGGTTGTGGAAACCTTAGGGATGAGTGGTGAATTAGGAATGTGAGTATTAAGAGATGGGAGTGGATCCTAATTAGTCTCATATTGACTCAGTACTTACTGAGTTTGGATCTGATAAGGGGAACTTGTCAAATCTAAGATTTAGGGAGCCTTGTCAAATTTAGTCGTATGGTCATACACATGTATACTAAGTAATGTTTATTAATTAATTTTGTATACATTAAAAATGTATTATTACTATTTACTATTAAACATAATACTTCATAGGAGCTATGTAAAGTAACATCAAAATTGATATGTCATACTTATTAGGGGCTACATAGAGAAGCGAGTGTGTTGACTTATATACATCATACTTGACAGGTTCTCTAAACACTTTTCTTCAAAATTGGGAAAACACTCTCTAGGTTGAAGAGATGTGTAGAGGGGCTAACAGGCTTTATGGATATCTCTCTCTTTTTCTATAAACATTTTATTTTGGTTTTTGTGATGATTGCATGTGGTTATAGTTGAATATTAAATTTGTGAAGTTAATAAAATTATCATCAAGATATGTGGGACCCTTCAACGTGTTAGAAGTGGTCAATACTATAGTGTATAGGCTTACATGTCCAATAACCTTAGCTTTATTACATAATGTCTTTCATGTTTTTTGTCTTAAAAAGTCTATAACAGATCTTTCACATGTACTAGATTGGAATACATATAGGTTCTACACCCCAGGGTGGTCATGGCAGAACTAATCAAAGTAATCAATACTCACAAACTTTGTTTGCATAATAAGGAGATGTCACAATGAAAGGTTTTGTGAGACCAATAATCTGAGGATAGTTTTATTTCAGAGGACTATGATTAATTTTGCATGTGATTTACACATTTATTTACTTCATTTGATACTTTATACTATGTTATTTTTCTACTAAATAATGTATTAATTCAGAATTTATGTTTGAATAAGTTTCATCAAGATAATGACCAACTCTATAGGGAATGATGTTATATCCTAATTTATCATTAAACAAATTTACTTGACTATCTATGGATTTTTTAAAGTTGATAATTTGATTTGGTTATTATTAACTAAGATATGAGTTATAAGTTATTATGGGACAATTGAATATTACTTAGATTACATGATTACATTGTTATGAGTTAGCTATAGTATACATTCTTCATATTATGAATTATGTTAACTTATTATTTCAATAATATTTTATGATATAATATGTCATATTTTTATGGAATAACTATTTGTCATGAGTTTTATGCAAGAGAGATTCATCCCGTAGAGCATGAAAGAGGGAGATCATCATTAGAGAGGGTGACATAGATGAAGGTATTAGGGGATGATTGAGGAATGACTAGAACTTTGTACACACTAAATTGGTTAGTACATGTTATATGAATAATGGAATGGTTAGCATTAGTACATTTTAATGATTATCTAAATTTAGATTATTGTTTATACATGGTTAGTTGTGTGTTATCTTAGTTTATTTCTTATGTGAAATAAACCTTGTGTGATTTATTGATTAATTTATTACTAGGTTAGTATGTTAATGACTTACATTAGGATCATTATTACTAAGTCATTATGATTAATTATTTGTACTAAATAATTATAAAATACAAATATGTAAAATCTCATAAAGAAAATAAAGTAATTATATTTTATACATAGAAAAATATATTTATACTAAAAAGAGATTATGGAAAGTATATAGTTAGGAAAAAGGAAAGTGGAGTACAACATATGAAAATAAGGATGTAAGAGGAGGATAAGAAAAAAGAGAGGAGAGGAGAAGAAGTTATCACTTCAAAGAGGAGGAGGATAAAACCAAGAGGGGGGGCATTATTGATAGGTAAGTGGCATATCAAATTATGTAATGAAATTCATCTAAGTATGTTTAACTGAAAATCTTAAATAAGAATTGGTAATTATATAAATTATAAACATAGATCAATGCATGATTTTTAAATTAAAACATAGCTAATTGAGTTTTATGTACTGAAGGTGATATATACCCTTATACTTAAAATTATATCAATTCATTTTATATACTTGTGGTGGGAGTCATAGTAATATTTGATTATGATATGATTTATTTCATAAATGGACTCTAAGTTATAATGATGTGTTACAATGAATGATATTATAGTAAAATATTATACTGATCTACAATCATTTGGTTAATCGGCAAAATATATTCAACAAACAAACTATCTATAGTATAATACCATTAGATAGATTAGTATAATAAATAGATAGATGAGTATTGCTAGTGATATAATACTAATGTTATCTAGTAGATATATCAATTTATAGTTATTAAAGATAGATATTCAACAAATAAACTATCCATAGAATACATTGTTAACTAAAGTAAATATATAGCGAATGGCTAAAAACATAAAGGCACACCATATAATAGATAATGGTCTTTGATTAAGTGTATAGTGATTCATACATTTTATACAATGATATTTTTATATCTAGTTCATTATGAATGTCACATGGGTATTAAGTGATAGGTATATATTTATACTACAATGAACTACATATTTAAGTGTAGAGAATTTTATTTATATTGATACCATGTATAGTTCACTCTACAAATAGTATTTAACATAAGTATATAGCTCACTATAATTTGACCTACTATCTTGAACTTCTATACAATGATTTATATGTAAAATATACAATGATATATTCATATTATATTGATATAATCAATGAGTTGTATAGTGAATAAATGGTGATTTATATGTGTAATTCAATGAGTATTTGGTATGATTAATGTAATTTACACAACACTATAGTGTATAGCAGAAATTTGGAATCCTTATAAAGTCCCACTGGATATCAGGGAAGCATCATATCTTATTGATTTATTATATTATTATTTAATGTTCTTATTGATCATATCCATTACACTATCTTATTTATATTTAAATTAAGCTCTTCATATGCTTTATATAGTGGAATACCATTTAAATTATATTATGAATAGCATGTAGATGCTAATTTCTATAATATATTGTTACACATGTACAAAGTCATATTGGAATGGAATCTGTTAAGTAAATATTCATACAATAGTACACCAAGATCACCAATATCATCATTGCAAGTATGATAGATATAGTAGGATCATAAATCAACATACATGAAAAATAATTTGTTAAGTATGAATATACATATATTTATTATTGTGCATATTAATTAATCACTTAATATTTACTAATAGATCTATTGTGAAAAGGTAATGATTTAGTAAGTAAACTAAAAACCATGCCAAGTTTGTGTGTGTGTGTGTGTGTATAGTTATGAAATTTTAGATACTATGTGTGATTATACACCAAATTGACTATATAGGTATGAGTTCATTTGGAACAAGGGCTATATTAAATATTGTATTAACTATATACTCTTAGCATGATATGCCGAATATAAATCTTCACTCATAAGTATACTTATATTACTAGACAATGTAATACTAAATATTGATCTAGTGGTTATTAGATAATATACACCATTATTGTTAGATTATTGGTTAATATACTTATGGCCTATGTGTACTATAAATGATTAATTTACCATAAATACTTATTAGGAATTATTGGTTAGTATATTATATATTGTTCCATTGTAAACTTATGTATGATACATACCATGAGTGTATTTATATGTATGAGGGTGTATAAATATATAGGTTAAGTACACACACACACACACACACACACACACATTGGGTAACATGCCTATAAGTATAGATTTTGACTAGTATATAGTCATGACTTTAGTGATTTATACTATTTGTATATGAATTTGTATTTAAGGATATAATGATGGTTTGAATCATATTAAGTTACTAATTAGAGTTATAGATGATTGGTGATATTTTATATATAGTAATATATAATGATGAGTACCCATATACAATACATAGTATGAATATAGTAAAGTGTACTAAAGCATATAAACATGATATATTTCAACCTAAAGATTTAGGTTTTCCTATAAGAATATAACATATATGGGACATTGGGTCATGTGCCTATAGTTGTATTAACTGCTCAAAAAATAAACCATAGGATTCTTATGGTTGGGAATCTATAATTTCATGAATGTAGTCTATTAAAATATGACCAGTTGTTTTAACGAAAGATTATGTTTTCATGAGAATTGTGGCTTTCTTGTTATGACTAAATATTGAAATGGAGTAGTGTATCCATGGAAATTGATGGACTGTGGTATATTGCTTGTCATAGAATATATTATGTATTTAAATTTAAATTTATTTATGTAAATTAGATTTAATAGTTTAAACATAAGATATACCTAATCTGTATAAACTATAATTACTTGATTATTATTTAGGATTATGAGACTTTTGATTCTTAAAATTATAAATATGGTTCATAATTTATTAGTTGTGTTCATGAACAATGAACTATGATATTATGGGGTGTTATAGAGTGTATTATATTTAAAAGCTACTTATAGAAATTATAAAGTTGTAGTCTAAATGTATGTTATACCTAGGTGGTACAAACTATAATTGTTATGTCTATTATAAATTATATGGTGAAGATTCATTCATGAATTTGATGGACTAAATATATGCATTTTGGTTATTTCTATGTTTATCATGTTTTATGACTGTTATCAGAAAGTATTATATTGTATCTACTTACATAAAATAGAATATGAAACATAATATATATTGTACTTGGTTGGTATAATATTTACTTGTTTGTTTATTATTTATGTGATAAATAATATTGTAGAGATTCATTTATACATTTGATGGATTAAATGTATGTATTTTTATTACTCATGTGTTTAGCATGTTTTATACTTATTAGTAAGAAATAATTTTATATGACTCTATTCGTTATATTTATGTTAACCAAATCTCATTTTGTTGGTATTGAGTAAGTAGTGACATGGACTTCACTAGCTTACTAGCATCACAATGTCAGATGAAAGTAATCTAATCAAGTTCTGTGTATGAAATTGACTAATCCTAGAAATTAATAACTATTAAAAACTTAGGCCAAATTAATATTAGTTAAATATTGTAATTTCATGTTTATGTCTTACATTTCTATTTTATATCATGTTATAATATATTTTTTATGGTACACTGCATGGTTTTAGAAATCATATAAAACATGGGTACTACCTTGTCTCTTTGGATTCTCACATTGTCACTATCTACTCATCCATGAAGGGAGGGAAATTTCTTTATGGAAGATTATATGGGAGATCTATGGTCCATGGTTGGTGCAGAAAATAAATTTGATGATGTTTTCTCTCCCCATAATAGTACTTATTTGGAGATGACACTTGAGAGTGCCATAAATACTAGAGTTTGTGGAACTCATGCTCCATGGAGATTTGTATCTTGTACATTATATTATAAATATTATTATTTAGATATTAATATGATGATACATAATTATTTCTTATTTTATCATGATAACAGTGCCTACATATTTGTATTGATCATGGCTAGACATCTATAATTACTTTCTATACTTAGTTATGTTTTGCTTCATATGATGATAGCGATCAGTGATAGAGAGATGTCACATACTTATATTAAAGTTATTAAACTTAGATTATTTTATCTGAATCACTAATTAAATTATTATGATATAATATAATGAAGGAATAGGTTGGTTAAACATAATTATCACAATTTTCTAAGTCAAACATAGTGGGATTGTTACAAGATCCCATACCCTATGTTTATATGATTTTATAAATGGATTTTTACATAAATTTAACCCTATAATTTGATGTACCATAATATCAATATCTCCAAATTCTTTTAAGAGGATAGCTTGCATATTTCTATTCCATTGCAAACCATGAACTAAGACCTCATATTCTACCACATTGTTAGAGAATGCAAATTGAAATTTTATAGTAGAAAGATAACTTTGTTTAAATAGTGAAATGAATATCATACCAACCCATATACCATGATTATTATGTGACCCATCAAAATAAAGTTGACATAAACCATCATTTAGCTTATCTTCTTTGTATAGAGCTAGAATTTATGCAACATCCTCATGAAAATAGTAAAATCCAAGTCCTTATTCCTCTATCATTTTTTAGGGATCATGATCATGAATATTATTATCTCATTCATCAAGAAATAAATCATATACACCATAAGGAGATGATTTTGCTTCATCTTCACTAGTTTACTCTAATTCATATGAGATGGCACAATTAGTATTAATAATATTAGGGATATATGGTTCTAGATGAAAATAAGCAATAGGCTCTGAACAAAATGTAAGTTTTGTTCCATACCTTGTTCTTAACATGAGGTATGTCCAATCATTTAAAATATACCAACATATATTTGAAGTGAAGTCACATGATAAGTACATATCAAAATATGGAGGAAGATCCACCACTACATCTTATTGAATAGTCATATTTTGGCATGCATGAAGTGTTAATTTTAAAATATTGATTATACCCACTATCTTTGTTAGAGATCCATAAAATTTAACAATACGCTTAGTGTTTATCTCATACACTAAACCCAACTTGCATGCAATCTATTTTTAAATTACTAAGCTACTTGCTCTATTGTTAACCATGTAATTACGAACTAGTGTATATCAATAATCAAGGAAAGATAGAAATGAGGTGTATTACTTGGTTTATTGTCATATTTTTTTATCTTTACCCATTTAAATACCTACTTTTATTATTTATTTTCTTATTGATCCAAATTTTTGAGAACCACACTTTCCTTCTCTATTGGTTTTGTAGAGAAACTAAGACCTGAAAGCTCATTATAAGTGTATCTTTTTGTCTTGGGATGGCCAATGAATCCAACATACTCATGTCGATGTTAGATTTATTTCTATGATCTACTATGTTGAAGGAGGAACCTATAACCTTTGGTTGTACGTTTAGAGCAATTGGACACTCTTGTACTTGAGGCACTTGGTAAAGATTGTTTGCTTTAACACGTTGAGTTTTTTGAGTTAAAGGGGAAATGATATAATTATTAGTACTTTTATAAATCATATTATGAATATTTGAAGCATGTTTTACCTCTTGGGGCTCATCTATATCCTTTCTCTTCGCTCTTGTAATGGCTATAAAAAAGTTCTTTGATTTTTTAGGCACACCAATTTGATTTACTACCACACGATCATCAAATTTGAAATTAACCAAGGCTGCATCTAGTTATACCTATCCATGATTCAGTGATTTTTGTTTCATCATATATTTATTGTGTTTTCCTTTTTAAATAAATGATTCCTCTTTTAGCATTTAATAAATTTTCATATTTTGTGATATTGAAGCTTGATTTTGCAAATCATTAGTATTAAAAGGTTGTCAACTTTAATCTTACATTAAATTATTTTATACTAGAACAAGATTTTTGGTTGAGAAAGGAACATTAATATTGATTATATTACATTATTAAGCTATTATAATGGATCTTTGAGCTTGATATGGAAGCCTATTATCTCTATAGCCTTGGTAGGGAGGTATTTTCTCTCTATATGGATAATATGTGGGATGATTAGGTGATTGATATGGTCTATTGGCTTGATATTATTTCCTCTTTAGTTATACTAATTTATTAAAAAAAAAATTAGCATATATTTTATTTTACCAAGCTCACTAGATTGACTATGAGGAGCCTGAACTTGACTTTAAGGGGTTAAAATTTGGGCCATTGATGGATTTTGACGTAAAATAGGACATAATTATACAAAATTTGGTATTAGATGCATAGGTATAAGTTTACTAGATTTAATTAGACTCTTTTCATCTCTAATGAAAATCTCATAGGTATTTAGGAGTGTCCTACTATCCATGGACTGAACTATAATTGAAATATCATAATTCAAGGATCTCAAAAGGTATAGAAAAGAATATTTAGGAGATGGACTTATCATGGAAGATATTATGTTCCATGTATTTTTCTAAATATATTTAAAATTATATATAAATTCATGTGTTTATCTCTTGATGGTAGTGAGCTTCTCAATAAGGGATAGATGGTCTAATTTATATTTAAATTATTTACATAATACTATAGCTAAATCATCCCAAATCTCTATAGATTTTAAGGGAAGGTTCATATAAAATTATAATGAAATTCCCACAAAGGATGTATCAATTAAAAATATGTCACATTATCTTGGGTAACATGGTAACTTGGGAAGAATTTGAACGTTGAGCGCGCGCGTGAGCGAGCACGACCCCAAATCTCGAACCAAGTCATCGTTAATCTAGCGGCTGGTGTGGAAGTAGATTTCGCCATGGGTGGGTCTCCACCTGTGTATGGGGACAAGATCCTGATTGCCCAGTCTTCTGCGGATGGGGGTTCTATTCCGGCAACGATTACAGCAAAAGGATCCCCTGTTTTCAGTTCGTGCCCTGTTTCAAAGGGAAGAACTTATGTAGATGTCGCTGCCTATAAAGCCAAAATCCATGATGCAAATCATCATGCTTCTTCTGGGAGTTTGAGCGTCTTACCTGTAAGTGCTTTAAATCTTGTTAGAGTAAATCTCGATCCTGATACAGTTGAATCAATTTTTATTTGGGTAGAACATTTTACAGAGCGTGGGGCTATTTTTTGATTTCATGGCTACTAGCCCTCTCTTGCAAATCTACATGGCTGGATCTCCAACTTTTGGTTGCCACTGATTGATGGAAATGTGGAAATATACCCATGTGTTAAAGGGTTTTTTTTAGCTTTGTTCCAAAACTCTAAGGATAGGGGGACTATTCTATCCTACAGTGATTTTTCTTGGCAGGGTAAATACCCTCTTATGGCCAAACAATGGCATAAGGATTTCAATCCTCTCACGGAAACCTTCAACAAAATTCGTGTCTGGGTTCGACTCCCTAATTTTCCAATACTTCTATGGCATGATTCAGTTTTTAAAACCATCAGAAATGCTATAGGGGAGTTTTTATCTGATAATGATGAATCTATGAAGTTATACCACTCGACCTGTGCACGCCTATTGGTAGAGGTGCATGTTTCTAAGGGCCTTCCTGAGGCGATTTGTCTAGACTCCCCTAGGGGTTCTTGGATGCAAATGTTAGATTATGAAGGTTTACCTTTTTGATGTAGAAAATGTCACTTGACGGGGCATGTTGCAGCTCAGTGTACTACGAGGAAATTCAAATCCAAAAGATCACATTCTTGGTGGTCTAAAGCTACTAATGAACATTATACAGCTAAATAACCCAGGGAAGATATGACTGATTCAGAGAATGAGAGTGAAAAGTGTATCCATTCTGAATCGACGGATCGGGAGATTCCACTGGTGAAAGATCCTGTTGAAGGTACTTTGGGGACTGGATTATGTGATCTCTCAGAACCGATTACTGAGGAGGTGGTGGTCTCTCCACCTGTTTTGAAGGATTCCCATAGGAGCCAGGAGTTGGCTGGTTTTCAAAAGGATCCTGCAGAGGCATCGGTACCCCTTGGATTTCATGGATCATGGCCTTCTGAGGATTGGGTTGCTGAGGCAGCTAAGGTAGAGGATGGTTGGACAACAGTTAAAAGGAAGAAGTCTAAGCCTTTGGTCCCCCCTCTATATTTGAATCTTTGGTCTTGTAAAAAAAAATTATGTTATTTTTTTGTTTGTCCAGCTTATGTTTGCTGTCTTCAGATTACTGGCTAATCTGGTTTTGCTTTTGCCTGTGCCAGGTTATTTTGTTTCCTGGGTGAGCTTAAGGTTTATATTTCCTCTGATGTTAAAGGGTTTTGGGGCCCCTTCAAAACCTGCTTTTACCTCTAATCTAAAACATGGTATAATGAACATAAGTTGGCCGCATCTTTCAAATGTTCTATGGGTGTCATTTGATCTTCACCTGTAAAATATGGTAGACTCTAAAGGGTTGAGACTGCAATATGATCATATTGAGAAAAATTGAGAGGGAATACATCATTTAAAGGAATAAATAATTGGTTCTTTATGACATCCATATTAATAATAGGATTTTAAATTGAAGTGGTATTCATAATAGGTTGATTTGGTTATTGAAATAGCCTTTTAGGATATGGAATTGTTGTAAAAATACCTTCTTATTTTATTAGAATGCTTAGACAATTAATAAAATTAAAATGGTATACCTATACTTGTAGACCTTGTAGTGAATTTAAGCATGAAAATGATATATCTTACTGATACAAATATATTTTTTAGCTTTAATATGTGTCCCACTAGACATGCCAAAAATTGGTATCACTCAAAAGTGCACCTTTACAAGAATTATGCCTTTTTGCATTCCTATTGATAAAATATAAACTCTCCAAGGTGTGTGAACTTATATTTTTAATATAATATCTATATTAATGGATAATTACCTTTGATATACTCACCTAATTCTCTTTAAACTTTCTAATTTTGTGTTTTCTTAATTAAGAAAAGGGTAAAAGGAGAAATACTAAAGATGAAAATAGAAATAAAAACTAAAAATTGGGGTGATGCACCAATATTAAGGTTAATTATGCCTAAAATTGACATAATTTTTAATATAAATAACATTCACATATTCACTTCATGTTCATACAATGACTCTTGCATCAGTATTTCACATAGAGGTCTAGACAAACACTCATACTAGCTTAGAATGAATGAAAAAATATTGAATTCACTTTTATATTAGATAGAAATCAGACATAGACACTTTATCTAACCTAAAATAACTCTTATTTTTTAAATAATGATGATTTTTTCAAACATAAACATATTAAAATCAGCCATTCGTTAAGTTACATTAATTAACATTAAGAACACATTCATGAACACCTTTAAAATCAAGAAAAAATTAGTTATTTATTGATTCAAAGGTGAGGTAGTACAAATTTTAGAAGATTTAAAGTAATACATAAGTATAATATGCACATAATCATTAAAAAATGAATGTACATATATAAATGAAGTAGAAAGATAAGACAAGGCAGCTCCAAGACTAGAGATGAGTCCACATGCTAGTCATAGTTCACTCTTCATCAACTACAAATTTAACTCAAACTTAAATTTTATCATCAAACTTCCCAATTTATATGGATTATATTTTTATTTTCAACATATTTATTATAACATGGTATAGTATGAGAAATAGAGAATTTTGAATGTGTTTAAAAAATGCAAAGGTCCTTGCATGAATCTTGGTTGACTCTTGAGTTAACTCTCTTTGGTCTTGAAACTTGTACTTAACTATTTTTGAACTTCAGTTAATTTATTTTGATCTTGTGTGAATCTTGAATTTTTATTTCATTTATCTTTATTTGATCTTGGAGTTTGACTCGAATTATCTTAACTTGCAACTTGTTATTTGACTTGAGTTATCTTGATTTGCATCTTGCATGCATGTTTGAGCTCTTGAATTTTATAAAATTAGCCCATGTGGGGAATAGTATAAGAGATATTTCATGTTTATTATTGAATGATTATCTTTAATGAACATAAGGCCTCAAATATCAACTAAGATTTTAAATCAACTTATCCACTCTTGCATGTTTCAAACACCACCTTTCTAGGGCTAATTACATACTCTTCTTATTTGCCTTGACTTTGATAAATTTAGAAAAAATGGTGTGAAAAATTTAGAGAGAGAATAATATTTATGTTTAATTATTCATTAAATATGATTGATAATAATATGTTTGATGATGACAATAACAACTCTTCATACAGGTTCTTCCATATACCTCACAAGCTTCTTAAAATGCATTGTGAGAACTATAAAATTTATGATTTTTCATTATTTTAATATATAAGGAGTTAAAATAGGATTTTAACATAATCACCATAGTTTCATAGACCTTAAAACAAATTTTTAGCTTTAAACTCCATGTACAAATTTAAAAAATGTCATTTTTTGCTTTCTTATGTTCTCTTCAACTTAAGAAACTCTAATTTGGATTGCGGGGTATAAAATCAGTTCAAATCCTCAAAAAACACTCCTCTTATGATAATTAGATAGTTTTAAATGGATAATACCTATAAAATTTTGAAAATCTCTAAAAATATTCACTAAACTCTAAAACAAAAATTCAAAAAAAGTACTTGCTTTCTTCCCTATGTTATACCCTTCTCAAGCTCTACAGTGTTTTCTTGATGAAGTGTCATCATGTGGATTACCAATGTGTTGAGTATGTAGTTATGAAAGAATTTCAAGTGAATATATTGTGTTTGTTTTTTAACCTTTATTACAATTACCTTGTTGTGGTGACATGGAACCATCATAATTGTGATCCAAGTAGGATCACCTTGGGTTGTGTATGTTTAATGTTAACAAAAATTAATATTATATCTTATTTCATCACTTGCCTTATATGTGTTTCCATGTTTTTTATTTATTTTTACATGTTTATCCATAGGATTGGATTACATTAACTTAAATATCTTGCTTGAACCTGTCGAGCAGCCATATTATGTTAAGTCAGTGCCGATTATTTAACTTGTATTTATTTGGTGTTTCACAACAAAATATAGTTTTTAAAATGGGAATAATAATATAGTAATGATTTTGACCAATAATAGATAATATTTAATAATGGACATAAATACAATTTTATATTAATACATAATTATATAAATACAAGTACATTAAAATGGTATTTATTTAAATAAGCAGATTAAATAAATGAATGTGCTTATTTATTCATAATTTGAAATAAATAAATAATTGGTTTCAAATATTACCATTCCCATAATTATATGTATTCATATACAAATTTATATATTAATAAAATTTAAAATAACATTATTAGTTTTTTAATAAATTTAATATATTGAGCTACTTAATTTTCTCAATGAATAATTAATTTTGTTAAAGTTGAAATAAAAATAATGACAATCCCATTTAGGAATAAAAAAAGAAAATAAGAGTGGAAACCTTAAACCTAAAACTAAAATAATAAAATAAGCATGGATATTCCCACTAAAAA
This sequence comes from Torreya grandis, assembly GCA_037957365.1. Taxonomy (NCBI): domain Eukaryota; kingdom Viridiplantae; phylum Streptophyta; class Pinopsida; order Cupressales; family Taxaceae; genus Torreya; species Torreya grandis. The sequence continues at coordinate 641,386 of JARHVA010005912.1, read as the reverse complement.
TAGACCTAATGGAAGAGGATCCATTTTGGGGACTTGCCAAGGAGAAGAACAGGTGGAGGGAGAGTGAAGAAGGAAGATGGAAGAGGAGGAGAAGGAAGCAAAGAGATTCAAAAGTCATGCAAGGGGTTTCTTTCTTCCTAATATATGAGTTTCTCTGAACTAATGAATAAATTTAATATTGAATGAAGAAAATGAATGTATTTGAAAATGTGTTATTTTTCTTGTTCTCCATATATATAAAAATTTATATATTTATCTAGAAACCCTAGACCTCTAAAACATCTCATGATTGATCTCTATTTACCTCCTAGAATGATCATAATGAGTTCTTTTTTTATAAGACAGACACACACACATTTAATAGTAGTGTTATATATATATATATATATATATATATATATATATATATATCAGTACTATTAAATGTGTGTGTGTGTCTGTCTTATAAAAACAAGAACTCATTATGATCATTTTAGGAGGTAAATAGAGATCAATCATGAGATTTTTTAGAGGTCTAGGGTTTCTAAATAAATATATAATTTTTTATATATATGGAGAACAAGAAAAATAAAACATTTTCAAATACATTCATTTTCTTCATTCAATATCAAATTTATTCATTAGTTCAGAGAAACTCATATATTAGGAAGAAAGAAACCCCTTGCATGATTTTTGAAACTCATATATAGTATCATATTGGGGGGGGGGGGGGGAGGATTGTACCATCCTAGTCCATTACCATTATAAGGAGGGGAGGGGGATGGGCCAGCCAACCCACCCAAACCATGGTCTGGCCCAACTAATGGCAAGGGCATTAGGCCCTAGCCATCAACCATGGGCTACCAAACCCTAGTTGGGTTATATCAATATATATATATATATATATATATATATATATATATATATATATATATGTATATATATATAAACAAATATATAAAATAATATTTTATATTATTTTCTTGTTGATCACTGGTTTAATAATAAACATGGTTATAATATTAAGTCACATATAAATAGATAAATAAAATAACATTTTATATGATTTTTTATGATTATATATTAAAATTAATTATGAATAACTTATTAAATTGCATATATATATATATATATGAAATAATATTTTACTTTTGGATGATTATATATTCAATACTAAATGTGTAAATATTTATATTTATAATTTTGAGACACACGTAAGCTTATACTAAAAGGCATATTGTCAATTTTATTTCATTAATATATTCAACATTTAGATTTGAAAGTATATATAACTCTATGATTAAAGTAGTAAAATATTTTGTGGTGGAGTGGAGATTTGTATGCAGAAACATGAATATATATAATGGTGGACATTTATTTTGATATGAGGTTATATTATGGAATTAGAAAACCTATCCAATTTTGTATAAAGAATACAAGATTTATTCTTCCTTTATTACTGTTAGGTATGGATTTAACCTGTGAGGAATTTAGAAGTTTTATTTTGATTACTAACTATACAAGTATATAAAGTTTAGTATCAATACATTAGTTTAAGGTTTAGATGATTTAGTTTTCTTGAGGTTACCTTGGGAATTATGTTAAAACTACATCTTAGCTTAATATATGTGTATTGAGTTAAGCTCCCTTATTTTTTAATTAGAGAAACTTATGAATGGAGACTGATGTAGAAGATCCATCCATTTCTTTGTTTACAACTAGAGGGGAGCTCATAAATATAATGCACTTGAAATTTTTATACAAATATTTTTCCTATGGGAGCATTGTCGTGTTAGTGTGATTAGATTGTTTTGCATCCATATTGGTATATTATGTTTTTATTACATTAATTTGTACCTATATATTAGTTTGTTGATAAACTAGGGTACTAATCAAGTAATCTTTGTCTTGATAAGATCAACATTCATTATTGATTAGTATGTGAGTTATCATAATATATTTTATTTTTTATTTTATACCTTTATTTAATTTTTTCATTAATTTAGAAAAATGAAATATTTATGAGGGAGAAGTCTCTTGCTCAGATTTTAGCTGACCCCTTGTTGTCTATGTCATAATTTAGGAAAATAAGATCCAACTCACTTGTTCACAAAGATATTATGTATAGTTGTTATTATTGGTATTGTAAATAGATCTATTTGATATTAGTTTTTCTTGGAATTGTGAGAAAGTTGTAACCCAAATTATAGAGGATACAAGATTGGATAGTTATACAAAATTGTACTATTTTAGTATATTGTGCTAGTGTTGCCCTGATTAGTTAGAGCATTAGTATATTGTTGTAATAATCTCATTTTGAATCATTATAAAAATAAAGATTCACTTGTTTCCAAAAATGAATTTTGAAATTATTGAAAACCTTTTTTGGATTTGAATGGTTCTTAGAACCCTCATAAAATTTGATACACTAAAGCAAATCTTTGTTTAATTTTTAATCTAAATTATTGGTTTTTATATTTATATAACTGTAAATTTCATAAGGGTGATTGGTAAAATAGAAAATTAAGTATTCAAATAGTAAAATTGTGTTGATATATTCATGTTTTTATAAAAAATATTGTTTGTAAAACATGATTTTGTAACCAAATGAACGTAACTTACACAAATAGAATTGGAAGAACCATTGGCTTATACATCTAGATTTATATACACACAGAACATGTAATGTAAAAATAATGACATAAAATGTTATATAGTGATTTACCTTGAGAACTAAATAATGAATTGACTTTATTAATATTGGAAATATAATAATTAAAATTAATAATTAAATTAAAAATCATCTTAGGTTGGATAATAACTAACTCAGATAAACAACCATTCTATTCATTTTACATAAATGGAAATTTGAAACCTATACCTCTATCCTACAAAATATGATTCATCGAATTGTATCAATCTACCTCATCTAGTTATTCTTCAGAGAAACAATTTCTAGGGATAATTTTATAAATTAATTGCTTGCTAAATTCTATTTAGTTTTTAGAATCCCCATCGAAAGCACCCTACCAAAATAAGTTAGAGTGATAACATCTCAGATTTGAGAGTTGATATCATTTCCTCATATTTTAAAATTAAAAAAAAAGGATGATTATTTACAATTTTTTAATAACTCTCATTAAAATTAAATTTATACAAAAAATTTCTCTTTTTTGCCTACAAGGTCATTGAGGAAACATGCTCAAATTAATAGAAAAATGTGAGATTTTATAAACCTAATATTTTTAGGTTATATAGTTATATCATAGGATTTAGGATATACAACTAGTATTTTCTTATCTCATTATAATGATTTTTGGTGGATATATTTATGAATGCTTTTGCTAATTTTTTGCACTTGATTTTTTGTTTTAGCTGGAAAAATCATTTCAAATTAGAGTTACAAAAAATAGCTATAATTCAATACATAAACTTTTATTTAAATTATTTAGATGTTTCTACTATTTTTAGTGAATCAATTCCGTACCTAGTTTATTCAATAAATTACTTAGTAGAGTAATTTTTTATGTTAAAAATCATTTAGAACACCAAGTTATTTTATCATTTAAATTGACGGAGATTATTTTTTTAGGTTCTTAGTGGTATCTTTTAGCTAATAAAATTAATAATAACTTCCATAAATACTTTTCACCTCATGGGGATATTTTTCCATCACCCTTTGATAGGTAATTTAATGAAATTGTAAGTTGATTATGAGATTAGCAAGTCAAGTCTGGATGCATTATGGTTGGATAATTTATACTTCAACACGAATGGTTAACCTTGAATAATTTACTCATGAGTATTAAGGTGATTGTAATTGATGTTTGGCTAATTATAAATTTATTTGCTTATGTAAATTTAATGTTCTTACAGTGGTAGTTGTAGAAGAAATGTATCAACAAACCATTGACAAATCACATTCCTTACCATTTAGGACAAGATTCAACTTTGATTTTATTATTTCAAGATATACCTAATAGTCATTGAGTATCAATTTTAATATAGTCTTGCATACCAATTTTGGTGTAATTGACATAACTTAATCACATTAAGCTTATTGAATGCCTTTATGCTTTTTGTGTTTCTAAAATAGATGGTGAGTGTCTACATTGCATATAACATACCATGAGTGTGTTTGAATACCTTTAAGGTTTAATCTTATTATAGATGATGTATTAAAAGATTCAAGTAGTTAATATGTGTATAAGTATAGTTTTATTAATGGTTGGAGTGTTTTCTCATGCAAAGTTAGTCTTACACAAGAGAAAAAAAAATTGTAGTGTTATTAAAGGTTTTATTTGAGTGAATTTTTGGGTGTTACATTTTGGTATCAAAACCAAGTTAAGAATTGGGAGCTCTGGATTATTGGTGTTTCACTACATGTATTTTATAAATTTTACTCATGTCTATACAACTGGAATGACATGGTGAGAATGTATGTATTTCTAAATATGGACTACATTAGGAATAACTTAATTATAGTTTTAAGATTCATTCCATTAATGGATGGGATCATCTTGTTGTAGAGAACTCACTAGTTATTTTTTGATATTATGTTGGAGTATCTAACCACCATGGATCATTGGAACCTAAAGTGAATAAAATGATAAACTTTTTAGTTGATTATATTACTAGCATGTCTCGCTAATAGATATTTATATTGATCAATTTTTCTATTTCTTTGCATAAAATAGATATATATGGAGAAAAAATATATGCATGTATGTTATGCATTGTAAATACTTATTTTAACCTATTTATCGTATAATTATAATGATTATTTATTACTTTTTTGAGTGAATATGACTCTAATAATAGAACGTGTACATAGTTACCAATATGAAAAAATTATTTATTTTAAATCAAACTATCAATAGTGGTATCTCTAAGCTAGTATACTCTAGTTAGTGTTTCATTATTCACCTTGGTAAAGGATAATCTATGAGATCATAAATAGGCCTTACTATATTATGTTATAGTATGGAATTTAACTAACCCTAGTGCATTGTTAACCTTGTGCATGCTATTTTTTATATAATTATATGGAGCCTAGTATGATTTGGATGCTTACTTTTTGAACAAGAGTGTTGTAAGTTTTAATTTTGTCCTTAAGTTATGTAGTTTGAACCTTATGTATAACCACTAGTGATTTAAGAGTTAATGTGCAGGTAGGGTTTTCATAGATTGATTTTGTGTTCCCCCTCTTCATTATGAAGAATGATTGTACCTTCTTACATGTGAGAGAATTAGTAAGTAATTCAATTTTCTCTTGAAGTGACCATTTGTGTTGCAATTATGGTTCACATGGGTGTTCATTTGAGAATGGAATAGTGGTTATATGTGTAAGTATAGTTTTTATAATATATAAGATTACTCTAATTTAGACATGTTAATTGAGGTTGAATAATGATATATCCTTGTGAACCAATTGTGATAGTCCAAATATTAATATATTTTCATTAGTGACACTACATGAGAGTTATCAATACATATTATTAATTTACATTAGAACAAGATAACTAGGATTGAACATAGTGTTTTACAAAAAAGAATTTGATTTAAGTATAACAATAAAAATTGATATATTATTTGATCAAAGACTTGTATATCAGCTAATTCAAATATTTTAGGATAATTGATAGATTTATTGAGGTACCTTTGGTATTGGGTTACAGGCATGAGGTTCACACATGGTTTGTTTCTATACAGTTAAAATAAAACTTGTTAATAGGAGGCATAGGGAGGATTACTATTGTCTATTTCTCCTACCTCTGGGAGGTAGTTGAGTCTTAATTTAATACCTCTAAGAAGTAATCATGTTACTCTTTTAGCAGGTATATGGAGTATGATGTGATGTTTTATCCTAGCTTAAGGAGGTAGTCGAGCTGATTTTTTTCTCTCACCTCTAGGAGGTAATTGAGTTTTATTGATTTTTTATCCCCTTGGCTGACATTTTATAGTCACATAGTTTGAGTAATGTGATGTTTTCAATTTTACTTTGAGGACCAATAATATTCTTTGAAATTGAATTCTCATTGAATTATTATTTTAGAGTTTTGAACATTTATAAGTTATTTTATTGAACTTGAAGTAAACATATTTACATTTGATTATAATTGAATTCAATTTTATTTATGTTGATGACTTGATAATTGTGACTTGGACTTGTTTTATTTATTGGTGCCAACTTTTTTTTAATTTGAATAGCAAATTTCTAATATATTTTTATTATTTCATTGACTTATTAAATCTTATATTAATTATTTTAGCTTTGATTATTCAAAATTATTATGGTATTTTGGTTTTTGATGAATGTTAATTCACGTGTTTTCTATATATATGTTGTATTATGTGTAGTGTGCACTCTGTGGGGGAGAATAAGTAGCTTTTAAAAGATATTGGGT
>JARHVA010005912.1:435000-630000 GCA_037957365.1 Torreya grandis | reverse complement strand
ACAAATATTTGACTAATCACATTCCTTACCATTTGGGATGAACTTCAGCTTTGGTTTTATTAATCCAACCTATACCTGATAGTCCTTGAGTATAATTTTAAATGTAGTCTTTGCACACCAATTTTGGTTTAGTTGATACAACTTAGTCACATCTACATTGTCAAATTATTTTATGTTTTTTTGTGTTTCTAAAACAGATGGTGAGTGTCTACGTTGCATATAACATACCATGAGTGTGTTTTTATAACTTTAAAGTTAACTTCACTTATGGATGAGTAATTAGAAGATGCACATACATAGGTATGGTTACATTAATGGTTAATGTGTTTTCTCATGTGGATTTAGCATTTTAAAAGAGAAGAAAATAATTATTAGTGTTTTTATGGGTTTTATTTAGGTGAATTTTGGGCATTATACCTTGAGAGTGACCTAGAGATGTTTTTCAATTATTTGAGCCTATTTTAAATTATCTTTTATTTAATAAACATTGGTTAGAAACTATACATAAAGTATACACACTCTATAATCATTTTTTTTCTATTGAAAGGAACTGAAACACTGATTTATAACTCCATTTATGAACAAAATGGTGAAAAACCTTGGTTTTCTTCATGCTCAGATGTATATTTTAGAATTTTCTCTCTCCCTAGGTACATTACAGACCTAAAAACACTTATAAATGTTCAATGAGATAAAAACATACCTCCATGTAAATTTTTAAGATATGTCATTTAGTAAAACATAAAATATGTACTTTTTGGTGTTTTTGAGCTTGCATAGTTTCATTTTTGAATCCCCGTAGGTCTGAATTTTGCCATTTTATTGAGTTTTATAAGTCCTAAAGACCTCTTTATTTTTTAACTAGGACCTGTTATAACCTATATAATCATTAAAATAATTTTATTTTCTCAGAAAATCTCTTAAACCTCTCAAAAATTATCTTTTTCTGACTGTCTCTCTTCCTTGCTTAAAACCTTGATACTCGTACCTTTGTTTTTATCCATTATTTTCCTTAAAATTTTGATTTATAAAGGATTATAAAGGTAATTTATTTCCCATAAGATATCACACTACTTTTATTTCAATAAATAACTTAATAATGCAAACATACTACTTAAAATTGAGCCATTAGGGTTTAAGAAAGGTTTTATATCACCTTTACTTATTAACAATTGTTCATAAAGTTAAGAACATATAACATAAAAATAGTGAATTTAATATATATTTCATATGGGAAAAAAAATCTCCCTAATACCATTCAATCCAACTCTTCTTCTCATTTATCTACAGAGCATTTGAAAATTTCTTTCACTAACTTGCAACTAGCTAGTTAGAGGAATAAGAGAAACCTCTATCAAAATTTGGACTTGTGAGTTGTTCTTGAGTATGGTTTTGGATTGATTAATATTGTATTATGTTTTTTATAATTTTTTTAATCTTTACTCTATGAATGTATTCTTCTTGAAAACTTTCACATAACCAACTTTGACCAATGGTGGTAAAATTCTCAATATTTATATTGTTATCTTAGAATAAGAATCAATTACAAACTGATTTGTTATCTTGTTAGTCATAATTAGGAAATTGTATTAAAAATACAACATTATCAATCATAGTTAGTAATAAATAATTAAATTAAATTAAATGATGAAAAAATATTGCATATTATATTGAATATTGTAAGTTTTTAGGTTGAATAAAGTATTTGAGAATTTCTAAATTTTTAGACTAATTATTTTCTTGACATTTTCCCAAAGGAAGAGTGATAGACCACTCTACTTGATTAATAATGAAATGATATATTAGTATTTATATATTATATTTTTTTCATGTTTTGTTTTCAGTTTTGAATATTTATTTTACTTAGAATATCATATAACTTACAAACTAACTAGGTCCATAAACCAATAGTTCTTTAGTTTTATTTGATGCAATTTTGTTTCCATTTATGCAAAGTGTGTATGATTTATGCAATTTAAATAAATTAATTTTTTGTTTTAATCATACAATTTCAATTAAATTAAATTAATTTTATTTCTAAAAATAAATAAATGTTAGATGAAATTCTTCTTGTCCCTATTGCATACAACATTAATACACTAGCCCAAATAAAAATTACATTACTAAATGAAGAGGAGTGATGGCCCTCATCAAGAACTAATTTAAAATAATTATAAAATATTCTATTACATTAGATATTTTATTTGGATCACTACATATGTTTGTTCTTTTTTAATAAAAAATAGGGTTGGTGAGAGTTTTTTGGGGAATTTGATTCTTCACCATGCAAGTATTGCATTGAATTTTAAGTCATTTGGATAATTTATAGTTGTAGATGATATTTATTTATTATATATCACCTCAATATTTTACACTTGGAGAACTTAGACCTTGGTTGTTCCTCTCTGTTTAAGACCTTTCCAACTTTTAAAAGTCTCACATCTACTCTATCTTGTGTCCCTCAACCTATTTCTTGGTTTGAATAGTCTTATGTTAATGACCCATACCTCTATCTTGCCTAAAATTCTTAAAAAATACTTATCTTATGCCACTATAATTTATGTATCCATACCTATTTTCTAACTATTAGGACAGAAGTATCAGTCCCATACCCTTATGTCAATGGTAGTGGCATACCCTAACACTTATGTCTAGTGCCCTAAAGTCATCTAATTTACAAATGAAATGTATCCTAATGTTCAACTTAAGTTATTTAATATGAGATATTTCCTAATAGCAGTGGTATATATTTAAAATCACTCTTAATTCATTCCTCACCTTGAAACTTCCTACCTAATCATGAGGCTACTTATCAAAGGCATTCAATCAAGCATTAAATTGATAAAAACTTATCTATATTATACTATTTTCATATCATTCATAAGAAAAAAAACATTTACAAGTCTAATGTAATTAAGGAGTACCCTATGAGATATATTTTACAAGTTACAAGCTAGGTCAGTGTTATACTTGCTTTCCACATATTGCATGATTCATACACAAGCCAACACATAGGGGAGAACTACATCAATTTGATGTTATATTCAAACTATTGTATTTGTAGGTAGTAATCATTAATGGATGAGTCGTTGGGGTCATTTTGACATAGTGATCCCACTAACCCATTTTTCTTAAGGTCACTATGAATATGAAGAACTATGGTTTTGCAATTTCCTAAGGAATGATAGTCCACGACCAAGATTTGAATACACCATGGTGAAGACAAAAGCAAATACAAAATCATCCAAGTGGTTGAATCCTTTTCCAACATGTATTCCATAAAAGACACCTAAATATAGTTCATAAAATAGAATTGATGCAAACATCCTAGGTTGACACTAGCATCTATGACTCCAAAGAAACTCAATCTATAATTTTGTGGCTATTACATAATCATCTTCTATTTTGATTCATGTTTGTTTTAGATCTAGAACTGTGTTACAATCATAAATAGTTAAGTATATTGTTTCAATTTAATTTCTATATCTGGCATAATTTTAATTCTTATTTTTAGCTTATCTTAGTTTAATATATTTTGTATATGAGTTTAACATTTAATTGGCATGCTATAAAGATAGTTTATCACCCTTGTGCCCTGGATTATCTCTATCCCCTTTAATCCTAGATTGCTTGATCTACAATTTTAGGGTTAAACATTTGGTGAATGTAATCTTTGATCACCAAACCCTAGGTGGTTTAGGATTTTTTTGTCTTTCTAATTTTCATAAATATTAAAATTTATTGTAAATTATAAAATTTTCATTTGTGAATAAATGGTTAATGTAAATATAATAATGCATTTGTCAGGATCCTCTACTGCCCACTGAGGACACACTTGATTACCTTTGTATTAGCAACTAAACATGAAATTTAACCAGAATGATAAGTAACTAGAAATATGAAACAACACAAAATATGAGAGACAATACCCAATTATATTAATAATCATTCAGAAGAAAATATAATAAAGAAGATACCACACTTCTTCTTCCCACACCTCTAGAGCTCCCACACTTCTAGGGTTCACCTGTAATTCTCCTTCAACACTTCACTCTCTCATCATGGTCACAACAATCAACTCAAACACAGAGTTGTTGTTCACCTCCACCAATTAGTAACAACACTACTAGTACACCAAGTACACAACCATACTCTAAGTAGATCTCCCTTGAACCTGCAATACCCTACACATCAACAGACCTTACTTACCATGTAGATATCTCTACACCCTGAAGAACCCTTGTCCTTGCCTCACCAAGTCCTTATGAGTCTTCAACCAGTACCCCAGTGGATCTTCTACAGAACTTACACAACCTGCAACTCTCCCTGATCATACACACTCAGCAACCCTTTGGAACTAGGAGAAGCTAATCCCTGCTCTCTTCTACAAGCCCTCTTGGCTATCTAACACTCTTGCTCTCTCTCTTCTGAAGGAGTTAATCTTTGCTCTCTCACTCTAGTACAATTTTACAATATAGCCCATGAGTCTATTATATAGATCTCATGCATACAATAATTAGACTTTCTTAATTACAATAATTAGACACACAAATCAAGACTATAATTAGCCTCTTAACATGCAAACAACCGGTTCATTAACAAACTATTCGTCAAATCACAATTATGGAACCACACAGGCGACCGACATCGGTCCCTATCTGCTTGGAGGTGACCGATGTTAGCCAATACTGACCGATGTTGGTAGCTTCCTGTCTCTCCCCTGACTGATGTCAGTTGGCCTGATTGACGCTGATGTCTTTGACACTTCAGAAACTCCTCCTATTTGCATCTTGGTGAAGCTTTTAACTCCACAACCTAACAATCTCCCACTTGGAGATAAATAGCTGCACCTATACCTATACCTGTACCTTTGTCTAATTCATTTCCTGGCTTGTATCCCTCTTCAAGCTCAATCTTGAAGACCAACCACCACACAACCTGTGGTGCACCTCCTGTCATCCAAGTAACCTGCCACATCTGAACCTACAACTCCATGTAGTGAAGACTTTGACCTTGCATAACATGAATCCCTACTACTGGTCCCTCTCAAATAGTTAAGAATCCACCTTCCCTAAATTGGCTCCAAACTCTCTAAAAACTCCCACTACTTGGGAAAACTTAGGTCTACACCAGACCTCATGTGATTTCAAACACTATTCTACGCTCAGCTTGAACTATCCAGGCCTCGATGTGCTTATTGGTTCTGCATCCTACGTATTGAACCCCACCAACACCTTCTTCACATCAAATCCCACTAGAGACAAAATCAACCTGTGATCTTCCATGTCTCTTATGCCAAAGAATTTCACTACTCCCAAATTCTTCATGACATACCTCTAAACTAACCTTACCCTTAGCTCAGCAACTCATTGTATGTACAAACCTGCTATAACCATACCATCCACATAAAGTATCAAGACAATGTCATGACCATCATCCACCCTGGTAAGACAAACACAATGATTACATTGACATTGACTAAAGCCCTACTTTGTCATCCACCTGTCAAAACCTATACCACTATCCTACAGCTTCCTCAAGACCATATTCCCTGGCCTTCCATCTCATGTATCCATCCACTCTCTTCTTTAACTTGGGAATCCATTCATCTTTTAGTGCTTTCATCCCCACTGGAAACTCTACCAAATCTCCCACTTGGTTCTCTTCTAAATAATTCATGCCATGCTCCCACTATTTCTTGGATTTTACCTGCATTGCCTCTTCACATCTTCCTAGTTCTTGACCATCAATAAGCAACAAGTAAGAAGGTGAACAATGAATATGAGGTTCACTTACCCTTTCAATCCTCCATATGGGTGTTTGAGACTCCTTGATAGCTTGCTATCTGCCCAACATCCGTTCCAGTGACCAATCTCGACCATCTTCCAATCTACACCCAACCAACATCAGTTCCCTACGATTAACCCTTACTACCGACATCAGTTCCCTAACCGATGCCGGTTTCCCTACTGCCGATGTTGGTTCATGTCTGACCGATGTCAGTTATTGCTACTTGACACCACTAACTCTATTGATCTGCACATGATCGACGTCGGTGCCTATCTATTTGACGTCAGTTTCCCATGACCGATGCCAGTAACTGTATTTTCTTATGAGTGATGACTTTTTACCTATGAGTTCACCTTGAATCAAAACACTATCCATATCAACATAGCCTTGCTCAAAATAATTTAGTCCCCTCAGCTGATCTCTATCCGTCATCTCCTCCATGAACACCAAGGTTTTCCAGTTCTTAAGTTTGTCAAAGATATATGTCTTTCGCTTAAGAACATGCATTCCCTTCTTACATATGTAACCAAGCCTACAAAGCCACATCTCTACAATAGAAGGTGAATCAGTAATATAAGTAGATAGATAAATGATACCTACTTTCTTACCATCATCTAATTCAAGTGCATCTGCTGTGAGAGTTACTGTGCATCTCTCATCACCTAACTTTCCTGAAGAAATTAGACTCATCTCTAAGACTGGTACCTGCATGACCTCATTCAACACCTATGTGTTATATGTCTACAATTTCAGCTTTACTTCCCCTTTGCCAACCATTTGACAAGGCTCACTAGCTCCTAAATAAATCTCTCCATAGTCTCCAATGACATACCCATGAAAAGATGCTCTATTTCAAGATGCATGGAAAGAGGCAACAAAATCTATAGACCAAGATTCTACTTTATCTAGAGCAACTTGTGCAACAACACCTGCAACATCTACTTCTACACGCTGATCTTCTACCGACCAACAATCTTCCTTTACATGCTCTTTCTTTCCATCAATCTGACCATTCATGTTATTCAGTTTCTCCATTCATAGCTTACTTTCTTCTACCATTTCTATACTCCCACTCAATATGAAACCCTTGAGAGTGACCTATAATCAACAAACACTAACTAGATCTAATTCAACCTATTAGTAACTTAACCACCTTCTGATACTAACTTGCCAAGATTGGTGCCAACCTGGTCAACCTGGTCAACCTGCTCTGATACCAACTGTCAGGATCCTCTACTACCCACTAAGGACACACTTGATTACCTTTGTATTAGCAACTAAACATGGAATTTAACTAGAATGATAAGTAACTAGAAATATGAAACAACACAGAATATGAGAGACAATACCCAATTGTATTAATAATCATTCAAAAGAAAATACAATAAAGAAGATGCCACACTTCTTCTTCCCACACCTCTAGAGCTCCCACACTTATAGGGTTCACCTATAATTCTCCTTCAACAATTCACTCTCTCATCATGGTCACAACAATCAACTCAAACACAGAGTTGTTATTCACCTCCACCAGTCAGTAACAATGCTACCAGTACACCAAGTACACAACCGTACTCCGAGTAGATCACCCTTGAACTTGCAACACCCTGCACATCAACAGACCTTACTTACCATGCAGATATCTCTACACCCTGAAGAACCCTTGTCCTTGCCTCACCAAGTCCTTATGAGTCTTCAACCAGTACCCTGATGGATTCTTCTACAGAACTTGCACAACCTACAACTCTCCCTGATCATACACACTCAACACCCCTTTGGAACTAGGAGAAGCTAATCCCTACTCTCTTCTACAAGCCCTCTTGGTTATCTAGCACTCTTGCTCTCTCTCTTCTGAAGGAACTAATCTTTGCTCTCTCACTCTAGTACAATTTTATAATACAACCCATGAGTCTATTATATAGATCTCATGTATACAATAATTAGACTTTCTTAATTACAATAATTAGACATGCAACTCAAGACTATAATTAGCCTCTTAACATGTAAACAACTAGTTCGTTAACAAACTATTCATCAACTCACAATTATGGAACTACACAGGTGACCGATGTCAGCCGATACTAACTGATGTTGGCAGCTTCCTATCTCTCCCTTGACCGACGTCAGTTGGCCTAACCGATGTCAGTGTCTTTGACACTTCAGCAACTCCTCCAATTCACATCCTGGTAAAGCTTTTAACTCCACAACCTAACAAGATTTTAAAATGGAATATAAAGAATAATTGATCACTCATCTCAATAATAATAATGGATTAATGGATACAAATTTTTATGTAACATGAGATGAAATCAATAAACATGATAAGACTAAGGCCTCATCAACTAGCTATGGTGTATCCTTAAAATGTACTACAACTAATTCCATACCTATCAACCTTCTTACATATAGTGGAGGCATGGGATATGTTGATGTCTAAAAATACTATTGTTACATCTACTATGACATTACCAATTATTTCAATGCCTATTACATCTCAAACCATGATTACTTGTCCATTGGCGACTACTCAAAATACTTATATAAACCCCAATGGGTCTATAATTAAAACACTTCTTCAAGTTTTAAATAACTTGGGGGAAAATTTTATAAACATTGAATAAAACACTTTGAAATATTCACATGTTATTCATTCATAAGATGTGTTTCATAACCCTCTTATTCATAAGATATATTTATACCCCTTACCAACCTGGTTTATTGTGACTAAGTTCACATTTTATGATCGAAATGGTGATCCTTAATAACATATTATATCCTTTTATTTATCATGCCTTGACTATTTCTCTAATGACAAAATTTTAACCAAATTATTCCCAAGAAGCCTCAAGGACTATGCTTTGAAGCAGTTCTATGATTTACTCTCTAATGTGTGAAAGCATTCAAACCTCTTGTACATAATTTTTTGTCAAAATTTTCCATTAATACTTATAAAAAATGTTTATTATGCTCAAATTTACAAAATCAAACAAGGAACAAATGAAACTATCAATGAAAATGTCTTACGGTATAAGATAATGTTGTCTAAAATGACCAATCCTATAATAGATAAAGAGTTGCAAGACATATTTAAGTAAATTTTGCTTGCTCTTTTACATGAGAGAATTATTTTCAAGAAGTTCAAATCTTTTGATGGTTTATGCCATGTTGTATTGGACCATGAAATGAAACTTATTTCATTGAGCAAACTTAAATATGTTGCAAACATATTAACTACATCTACATCAAATGCCATGTTTACAATTAAGCCAAGTTGTAAGGTAAAGCCTCCTAAGCCTAAAACAAAGAAACTACCATGGTTAACACAATGTCACAATAATATAATAATTTTTTTATCTAATGCACCAATGAGATAGTTTTCACATTTACTTAAGTCTCAAGCTTCAGTACACTAACAATTAATAGAGTGTTAGCTTATATTTCTTCCTCATCATATAAAGGTTGATATGAGTCAACCTCTACCCAAATGATATGATGAGAATGCTTATTTTGATTATCATCAGGGACAAAGGCATTATAAAAACATATTGTTTTCCTTGAATCATAATATTCAAGACCTTATTGATGACTAAAATATTAAATTTGATGATCCTACCAAAGAATTAGGTTCATAACCTGGTAATCAACACAAATATAAAATACTTAAAAATACTTTATAGTTCCATTCTAATAAAGAACCATAAGTGTAAATGGCATATAATTCACATCCTCCTCCATCACATTATGGGAACACATTATATGGGATTATTGGTACCTATACATAGCACACAACTCCTATAGTTCAATGACCCTCTATTATTTTTGATGATAGTGAGATTAAAGATGATGAATCCACTATTAAATATTTATTAATTTGAGCAGTATTTGATCACCAAACTTTATAAAGTGTTATGATTTATAATGGTGCAATGAAAAATGTTTGCACCATAACATTAATTACACATTTGGGTTATATTCATCATGATTTACATCATTCTACTATTTTAGTTAGAGCATTTGATTGGACCTCCAAGAAGGTTCTTGGCAAGATTGACCTACCTTTATAGGTTGGTCCCATACATGTGGTTATTACCTTTTTAGTTATGCCTTCCATGATAATATTTCATATGTTATTGGGAAGACCTTGGATATTTACACTTGGATCATTACCTTATATATTGTATGGGTGTGTTAAATATATTAATTCTAATTTTGTAATTATAGTTTCCATAATTCCATATGAGCATCCTCTTGAACATGAAAAAATTATAGCCAAGTAGTTAACTATCAAACCTACTAAGTTTAATCCACCACAAAAGGGTAATAAAAAGGAAATACCCTTTTTTAGGTATCTAATACTTGAGATACCATTATATTAGAGACATACAATGGATTCCATGAAATCACCATATTCTATTACACAACATATTCAGACATTTAGAGTACCTAAACATGTTTATACTATTGTTATTAAATGTAAACCATATATTACATAGATATGGGTTCCACAAACTCCTATTATATATATCACTACTTCAAGAGAGTCATATTATACATAAATAGAGAGTCATAGATACTACGGTGATAGATATTGCACATATGCATGCTCCTTGGTAGTATGATAATCTCCTTGCACCAGGTTTCGAGTATGGAGATACCTATGGCCATCATTTGGATGAGATCATAGGATGATATTTACCCTTCACATATTCTAAAAATACCAAAAAAATAAAAATAAACTCAAAAATATTTTAAACAAAAAATGTGTTATATTAGATCCTTGCATCTATGTGTTAATTTAGTGTTAATGGATGGCATATCAGTTACTTCTACATACACATGTGTGCCATGATTATAGTTGAGTGTGATAGAAGAATACATAGATACATGATATATTCATATTTTATATGTTGGGACTTCCTTATAATCATGTCATGTGGACATTAGGGGCATATGTTTTTTTGGTCTTGATACACAGGTTATATCATTTTATGGTCTCTTCATTATCGTGTTTGAGTTCTTAGGTCCTTACACATGCCTTTATCCATGATTATGTATTATATTTGGTATTTTATATGATATGTACTTGACATTTTTGCTATCACATTTGATCTATAGGCTAACATGATATGTTAATGTTGGTTTCTTATGCTTTATTTTATGCACTTACTTGAGTGTCTTGCCTTGCTACTATCTTGCTTGTTTGAGAATTTTAATATGCTCTTTTATTTGTAATCCTCATGCCTATGTTGGATTTATTTAACATTTGAATATATCATGTATTTTTGATATTTGAATATTTTATTCTTTCTTTTGTTTAAATTTTATTAAGTCATGTCCCTATGATTGTGTGACATTTGAATATGCACCTTGTTTTTAGTCTCTTTGGACCATTTTTTTTTGGATTTGATTTTTAGTGATTTTATGTGTGTGCTTATTTTATTGTTCATATTTTAATATTGATATATAGACATTAACATAATATTTATCATATATATTAGGCCTTCATGTGATCACATTATTTTATTTTCTTCAATGATACATTTCCTTAGACATGACCTTTTATATGCTACATGGTTCCATTCACAGATTATTTGGTTGTATTATCCTTTTAAGGGGAGGTAAATACTTGTTTATAGTCTTCCGTCACCTCAAAGCAGGGGGGTGATATCAATGGGTAAATTTCATAGAGTCATGTTATCCACACTTAGAACAATATTAAAATTTAGTGAGGGCATGTTTTAGAAGCATGTTCTCCACACTTTTTTATTATTTATCATCTCCAAATTATAGTGGGGGGCATAGTTTGGAAACATGTTATCCACATTGGCACTTATATAATTAATAGGATTTATCCATATATAGTTGGGGCACATTATTGTAAAATGATATCCACACTTGTTCAAAAATTCTAAATTGGCCAAAACACATAATTATATGGTTCAGATTCATAGTTGTGGCAGAATTTTATACATTGATACCATTGTTACACATATTTTTAACATGAGACATATATAAGGTACATATTATATGTAACGTGTGCCTAATACTACAAAACTGAAATTATTTTCAAAGTTTAAAAAAAAAATTATGGACTGTCATCACCCACCTAGATAGATTGTTATGGATTGTATTAAACCAATCTATTGTAGTAGTTGGTTCACTTTTTATATGGTTCAGATGAATAAATCACTCAATATTTCCAAGTTTTTAGTTTGTAATCAATTTTATCATCCAGCTTCATCATTTTTATAGTTTGAGTTTACTTGGTTCACTCACACTCACTAGGTTATAAGTATGATTGGGTTGCATGGTTGAGCTAATCTCAATTATTAGGTGGTGACTCGCATTTTTATCCAATATTTGGAGAATGTGCCTTATAATATCTCTGTATTCATATTTACATATTCACTTTCTATATATATATATATATATATATATTCCTAATATAATTTCCATAGCTTTACAATGATTCATCTTTTAAAATCAACTTGCCAATAGGTGAGGCAATTGCATCAGTACACATGTGTACTCCTAAACCTTTCTCATTCAATTTAAATCAATTTCAAGTGATTTTAATTTCAGATTATATGCACTGATTATATATTGTAACATGTTCTTAGTTTCATGTCAATCACAAATAAAACACTCATTTTAGATGCAAATAAAGTCAAGGTGTGTTATACACACCTAGGTACTCATTTCTTCTCTTTTAAACTAGTAATTTCTTTACTAGATTAAAGGGTGGAATGTAGATGATTTATATGGATTATATAGCACCTTATTCTTTTATAGTTGGCAAAATTTAACCTTGTCTTCTCCTCTCAGTATTGGACCTTTCTACTTTTGAATGTCTCACATCTACTCTATCTTGTAATCATTGACATATCTCTTTGTATGAACAGTCTTATGTTGATGACCCAAACCGTTTATCTTTCCCAAAATTCTTAAAACATGTTTATCTTATGCCTTAAAATTTGTGATCATGTACCAATTTTTTACTATTAGGACAGAGGCATTAGTCCTAAAACCCTGCATCAAGGCTAGTGCCCTACCCTAACATAAGTGTTTGGTTCCCTAAAGTCATGTTATTTAAAAATGAAATGTATACTAATGGTCAACCTAAGTTATTTAATTTGATATATTTCTTGATAAAATTGGTATATCTTAAAAATCACTTCTCAATCATTCCTCATCTAGAAAATTCTTACCTACTCACTAAGATACTTATCAATCGAATGAAATTGAGCAAAGCTTCCCTATCTTCTCCTATTTTCATATTAGTCATAGGGATAACACATATATAGTCTAAAGTACTGAAGGAGTATCCCAAGAGATATTTTTACCAAGATACAAGATAGGTCACTATTGTATTTACTTTCCACATATTGCATGATTCAAACACAATCCAAAATATAGGGGAGAACTAAATTACTATGAGGCCCTCTTAATATTATTGACTGTAGACATCTAAAACTAGCCACCGATAACCTTCAATCAGGCTTTTGGCCAAATTCCACCCAAAATGCATAATTTGGCCGAAACACACTAAAACATGCTAAATGATGTGAAAATGACATATTCAAGTGCTAATTTTGGCCAAGGTATCACTAAATGGGGTAATGAAATTTATGGGCCAGCTAACTTTGATAAGATCATTTCAAGTCAAAGTGCCAATTTTGCACCTATGTCATCTAGATTACTCTTTCCTATCAAATCTTCTACACAAGATGCATGCCTTTTTTATTTATTGTTTATAACATCCTAAATGAGATAATGGTTCTAATGCATATAACATCACCTTCTAATTCCAATCCAGTTAAATTTTGGACCAATAATAAGGCAACTTGATTAATTTGGGTAATTTATGCACAATGCACTTAATCATGCTTAAGAGCTAATTAACCCAAATCAAGGCCTAATTAATAATTCCATGGAAAATTATTAAATATTTGTTTTTAGAAATTAATTTTGAATATCTACATCATCAAGTGACCTCATTTCTTGGGAAGACATCCCTAGGCCATAAATGCCACAAATATCAGGATTCATGCCCTCCATGCCTCATCAATGCATTCCATGATACCTTCATGCCTCTTAATTTCCCTTCATTCCAATGTAATGATGAAGATAATTAAAAACTTAATTCCAAAAATTGAATTAATCCTCAACCACACATCTCAATTTTGAGATGGATGGTTGAGGTTGATTATGATCAAATCCAAAAATCTATAAATAGGAGGCATCATAACATCATTTCTAAGCTCTTTTGGTGAAAAGTTATTATGCTCAAATATATTTAAAGGATTTGATAATGCAATGCTATAATACCAAATTGATTCCAATCCAAGCCAAGACAAAACCGCAAGGTGCCAAGGAGAGATGGAGGTAGCCAAGCTTCCATTACCAAGGACTTCATGAGCACAAGCTAAGAAAGCCACTACTACAAAGGCATTTGGAGCATCTAAGGAAGGTGAAGGAACTCTTGTATATGATTCCTTGATTTTTGGTCATGCTTGTCATTTATTTTTGTTAACTAAGCTCTCCCTAGTGTCTAGTCCTAGAGATGTTATGTTATTAGTGTATTTATTTCATTTTATTTTCATTTTAAAACTAACACCATACTAACCATCCTCTCTTGAGTCAAATTCCTAGATCACATAATGGCATGCCCGATGGTTTTAGATGAATCCTACACCTAAAGGAGATCCTTTTGCAACTCTAAAATATTTATTTAAGCCTCTAAAACTCTTCAAAATTGATTTTATAACTTTATTTTACCATTTTTGGTCGCCACAATTTTTACATAGTAAATGACATCAACATAAATACCAACATCAATTACTTGGATTAACCGATGTCAGTTAGTAGAACTGACATCGGCTAGATCTCATTTACCCATAACTAATGTTAGTAGTAATAACCAACATTGGTCACTGTGTTTTTCCAAAAACTAAGACCTAAGACCTACTTCTTCAAAGTTTGTTGTTTCAAACTCAAAAGGGCTTCAAATCTAAAATACATGCTAATAATTTTTTTGTAGAACCAAGTTTAAAATTTTCTCAAAACATTTTTAAATCACATTTGCATGCTTAAAATTTGATTAAGAACCTTATTTTGGTGTTTAACAAAGAATTTTTAGATGTTTTTGGTGAATGTTTTCAAAGTTTTCAACTAAGACCATGGGGTCAAATGAACACCACCAAAATTTTCATTTGGGTATAAAATTGAACACACTTGTCAATTTTTTCTTCAATAGTTGTTTGATTTAATTTTTGTTTGGCAAAAAGAGGGATGTTACATGTATTTTCTTCCATGTGTCCCCTATAGGGAACCATTGGAATCAAAAGTGTCATTCCTATTGTAATTAATCTAGTCCAAGGCTTAGAAAGAAAGACATCTAAAGTACTCCCCAAAAATTCATCAAAGTTTGGGTGACTTTGAAAATGACGCTAAAGTCTTTTTATTTTCATGTTTTCTTTATTTTTATGCTTCTTTGCTTGAAAGGGGGACTTCATCACCTCCCACAAGTTCTTTATGGAAGCTTTGACCTAGGGTTTCATCTCTCAGTATTGACTTAATTTTTCTCCTTTGGAGTTACACATGGGTTGTAGTGGCACTTTGGACATCACACTACACTGAGTGAACAACAAGATGTAGTGGTTGAAAAAAGGACTATACATTTTTGCAACAATCCAAGTGATATGGACCCAAAATTCATGCTTTTATTTTACATTATTTATCATGA
Source organism: Torreya grandis (assembly GCA_037957365.1). Taxonomy (NCBI): domain Eukaryota; kingdom Viridiplantae; phylum Streptophyta; class Pinopsida; order Cupressales; family Taxaceae; genus Torreya; species Torreya grandis. Next base: position 614,468 of record JARHVA010005912.1, on the reverse strand, counting down.
AAGTCATTATGAAATTGATTCCCCTAGATTATTTAGAAACTTGTTAGATTTTAGACAAATCCCCAGCTGCTATGGAAGTATTATCTATGCGAGGTACACCTTAAGGTCTATGTCATAGTAGTATAATTTGAGAGAAGGGGGGGTGTAAAAACCCTACTATATAATGTGCATTTACTTTTGGATGAACACTTAAAATCCTCTCAAATGATGTATATTTATGGATTCCAATAATACCAAGCAACCTTGTCAGTTTAAGATCTAATAACAGTTAATTAGTTGGTATTATCTTAGATCAAGGTATTATTTGGAGTCAAAACTTGATGTAAAAAAACAATCCAAACCAAACACATTGTATAAATTTTCCTTTGAACAAAGAGGCATTATACAGCCCACGTGGGATCATCCATTTACCTTGTTCAAAGTTTATCAAAAGCTTGAGAGTAATATCATCCACTTTGCCATAGTTATGTTGCCAAATTTTGTGTAGACCCTTACCAACGTTGTTTAAGTCCTTCACTTATAGTTTAAATTCAAAATTACACCTTTACAAGTTCATAGGGTTGACGTGTTAAGTGGGTTCACCATTTTCACTAAACTTGAGAAAACTTAGGTTTAATTTCCAATTTAGGTTGAAGGCCATTTAAGACTCATAATAATTATCATCACTTGATAAACTTAAGCCATTTTGTGCTAAACACTTACACTTTAAGTCTATACACCACAACATTTTGAGTCAAGAAAGGTATTGTTATGCTACCAAAATTGTAGGAAAATATCTTTGCATTAGAAAGGTTTTGAAGCACGCATTTTTATCACACCTTTTTGGGTAGTATAGAATTTATTATGTCACCCTAAAAATCTTAAATATTATTTCATAGACCTTCTTGCATAGAGTTTCAAATTAGTTCCTACATTTTCAGACCAATCCAAGTTTACTTTTGTGATATTTTGTCTAAAATGGTTATACTGGTCACCTTTGTTTGTCAATAGAACCAAGTTTTATACCATATTTTGTGAGAAAATAAACTATAGTTAAAGTGCCTTTTGTTTCATATCCTATACCTAGTTGACCAAGTTCATGTCCAAGAATCGAATACCTAGTGTTTGTTAGAAGTGTTTCAAATCTGTTAGATTAAAATTTTCATTTATTTTCAAAGTCTAGCTTTTGACACCATTTGGCCAAGAGTCCTAGCACATGCCTTATTTGAGCCTATCTTTTGACGTCATATTTGGCCAAAAGACATAGCAATTATTAAATTCTTAGATTAGACTGATTTGAAACACTTCAACCATAGAGTTTGGTATTTCAGTTTTTTAGTCCATTTACTTGCTTACCTTTGAGTGAATAGTGAAATGTTAGATACTTTACACTAGCTTATTCCCTCACAAATCTTTACATAAACCTTTTGATCCTTTTGACAAATCTAGACCAAGTTGAAGGCATCATTTGTTTTAGATTCTATCCTTTTTAGAGTTTATAGAACTATTCAACCTTTTATCACAAGCATTAACTATGGATCAAAACATGTATTCCTACACTCATTTTGGATTCATGTACGATCCAGGGATTAGTAATGTAGTTGCACAAGAAGAAATGGTGAAAGACCCATAAGTGGATAACATTGCTTATGAGATGGATTCTTATCCCTCTTATAATACTCAATTAGGGTCACAAATCCAAGATTCATTAGCTAACTATCTGGTTAATACAATACCTTACATAGAATAGGACCAAGAACAAACCACATAATACTTAACTACAATACCTATAATGGATCAGCTAGTACTTCAATAGTCATATTATACTAATATAGCTTCCACATATGATCCATTTTTGTTTGAGCTACATTTGTTGGAGAACAAAGATGAGATTTTGGTTAGAGCCATAGAGGTAGGGTCTAACTTTCTAGTAGATTTCACCAATGAAAATTTACAAAGTCTAGTAAGAGTGCCCCATAATATCATTTACAATCAACAAGATTCTTTTAGCAATCCTATGGCTCTAGTCAAAACAACATACCAAGATCCTAATATATCTGATCAAAGCAAAAACATCATGGAAGAGAACATTAACCAAATGAAATAACATATCAAACATATATGAATCTAGCACATGATTTTAATCAAATGAACATGGTAAGTAAGCCTCTCATTGACCTAGTTCCTTCAATAGGAGTAGTGATAGAGTTAACTAGACAAGACAATCCAAATTCTGACCCACTTGTACAAATTTCTTCAATATATAACATGATGCATATGCCCATTATTTAAGAAGTGTCTTCAGACTCTACACTACATAGTTAGTCAAATGTAGTAGATAATGTGAAAACAACATCTAGTCCCAATCAAAGTGGTAATAATATACAAACAACTAGCCAACAACATGTGCCTATAGTTAATCCTATGAATAGGTCATCGTACCAAGGGATAAGAGTTTCTACACCCCAACCTCAACCAATTTATTCCTCAATTGTATAACCTATGGGGTTATTTAATCAAAAAACAACCAATATCACACCTCAATAATGGAATGTGATGAATCATACTCCCCCTCAGTGGGTAACGAGTAGTATTCCATAATAGTAAACACAGTCTAATGTATCATTACAATAAAGTATGAATGCATTTCCACCTCAATTAATGGAAAAAAATATTCCACCCTGCTAAGTAACAATGAACATACCTTTTTAGTCACAGACTAATATGCCAATCCAAAACCAAGCAATGACTAGTCAGCAACATGCAAATATTGGTCAATGATAGATGTTACCTAGTTTCACATCCTCACAAGGATTCATGCAATAAGGAGGTCCTCATGTTTCACAGGTACCTACTAGACAACCATTGGTTCAAAATGTGCCAAAAATCTAGAGATAAGATCTTGGTCCATAAGTTCCCACTCAACAACAAGTTTTTATTATTTGGTAGCATGTCCATTTTCAACCATAATAGGCACAATATAATTATATCCCTCCATCCTAACCATAAAATCCCCTAGTTCAAACATTTATCACCAACCCAAATTAGAATATCATGTAACTAAATGTGTAATTTCAAGTACATCCCAATCCACGTATGTATTCCTAGTCCATTCCCTAACCAAACTAATATACCCTAAAAGGGATATCCATCATACCTTGGACAAAGTGTTCCACTTGTGACCTCTAAACCATCTATTCAAACCTAAATTCTTCCCCAAACCAATATTCCATCTAGTTTCTTATCCCAAGAATTACAATAGATGAAGGATGTAATTACTGCCATTCAAGATGAGAAGTTGACCAAAAAGTTCAAATTGGATGACGTATGTTCCTATCCATTCAACATGAAGTATTTGTAGATACCATTTCCTCTAGGATGAACCACTAAAATTTGATGAATATAAAGGGAAAGGTGATCCTAAAGCTCATTTGACCAAATTCTTTGTCACATGTCAACTAATGGCATATAGTGACATACATTTTGCTATTGTTTCAAATGAGATTGGCTAGACAAGCTTTGGAGTGGTTTTTAAAGTTTTGAAAAAATTTAGTAATGGATTTTGATAATGTTTTTGATAAGTTTGTGCAGTGCTTTTCCTATAATTTTGAACATGAGATTTCATTAGTGGACTTGATACAAGCAAAAAAAATGGTAGGGAGAGTTTTTCAAGTTATTTATAGTGATGGAGAACCCTTACTAGCCATTTCAACCATATTTTACTAGATAAATTATTATTCACTGTGTTTGTTAAAAAATTGCATAGTGAGATAAATTATAATCTAGAACTATAATGTGTGCATACATTTAAAGAGATCACTGATAAAGGTTTGTTGATCAAGAGAGTGCTCATCAAGATTGATTCAACTAATTAAAATCAAGGTACCAATCACAAAAATGACCAACATCCCATCCAAGTGCAAGCATCACAACTAGCACATGCCAAAAACCATGAAAGACCAAAGTAATTTGGCTATAATAGGAATGTTGTGGGAAATGGAGTAACTGAATCTCATAATGTCCAAACTATGAGTACATCATCTACAACAAATTTTTAGCTTAATCCTACCCAAAAAACTCTCCAACGAATGCCGTAAGTGCAATAACCAAGACCTTCAGAACAATACAGTAGCCTTTACCATTACAAACCCCTCCTCCAAGAACTGTCCCTACACATCATGTCTTTAGTGACCTAGGAGAACCTATTGAGTCTATATTATCAAGATTATTTCCACTAATTTGATTTTTTGGCCCATACCAAAACATTATCCATAAGGCATTCCATATCCTGATTGATACCATGAAAATGAATTTTATGACTATCATCGGGTCAACATGCATAATCTATGAAGTGTGTCTAAATAAAGCATTTAATTAAGAATATGTTAGAGAATGGGGAGATAAAATTGTAAAATGTTGCTTCCACTTTCAATCAAACTCTTAGGATCTATCAAAACCCCTTTTCTAACATAACAATCAATAGTAGTAGAATAATCAACAAAACCAATAATGGCCAGTATAATAGTAAAATCAATAGTATCAAAATCAAAGGACAAACTAGTAGCAACAATAAAATTAGTAGCAGAACCCACAATAATAGAATAATGGATAAAACTAAGGCTAGAATGGTAACAACTAAAAAACCTACTATGAAGTTACACATGACTACAATAGGGTTGTAGGTTATATTGTAGGGGGTAGTGTTAATACCATCTCCATTAATCCTAGACCAAACACTAATCAGCCTAGACCATTGCTAAATAATAATATTCATCCAAATCACAAGGATAATCCTTGTTTGACCTAGGAGTGCATACAAGCAAACTAGAAAACTAGGACTTCCCCTATTAGATCTTATAGTGACAACTTGTCCTTGCCACATGACCACATACAAGTACATCAGCAACTGAGACTTGTCTTATCTAGTCCCACACCATTCCTAACATCTATTAGTAATAATGGTCTAGTATTTAGTCCTGATTGTCCAATCACAACTCATAGGTCAAATATTACTATCCTAGGCCCATAACCATCTGCCACTTTGCCTATCATCCAACCAACCATTCAACCTTGTAATAAACCATTTACTACTAACTAAGACAAGAAGTTTGATATTATGGAAAAATTGTAGAAGACACTAGCACAAATTTCTATTATAGATTTGTTTTGAATGTCAATAATCCACAAGAACATATTGAATGAGTTTTTCTACCTAATCCATTATTGCTAGTGACATATCCCCTGATAAATTTTAAGCTTTGGTTGGCCACCTAGCTTTAGCCCAACAAGTCACATTCAACCAAAGCGATATGTGTTCCCTTGGTCCATTCCATTACAATCCATTATACATAGATGTTTATATAAGACGACATAAATTGAAATGTGTCCTTATAAACAATGGATCCAACCTTAATATAGTGTCTCTCAAGCTCATCAAGCTTCTTGGGTATACAATGATAGATCTCTATCTAGAAATAATAAGAATTAAAGCTTATGATAATCAAGAAAGAGAGTCATAAGGCACCACTAGTTTTCTAGTTATCATTGGGCCTTTAACCCATGATACACTTTACCATGTGCTTGATCTTGAGTTATCATATAATATGCTTCTAGGTAGGCCTTGGTTACATGATATTCATACAGTCCTGTCAACACTGCACTAATGTATCAATTTTTCCCACATAGGGATGGAAGTGAATATTCTTAGAGATTTACACCTATATCAGTAATAGAAGCATCTTGAGGTTGAGTTTCAAATCTATAATTATCATTATAGTATGAATTCAAGTTCAAAATAGGATAGAGGAAAAGCTATACTTATTGATTCTTCATTGGATAATTACATACATATCAATACCTTGGATTCCCTTTCCCACATGCCACCTCTTTAATCTTATAATCATTTTATCATTTCAGATAATGGACCAGGAGAATATGAGACCCATGACATATTTCATATTTCCAATCTTCCTCAGAATCTAAAAACCTTTGGGTGACCTAAAGTCATCCCACATATGCATTAGCAATGAAAGAACAAAGATAAGGGACCTATCATATTTTTACCAACATCTAGCCTAGAACTTGACCCTCTTGAAAGGGATGAATCATGGTTATACAATGATGAAAAAGATAATTTTTATAAAAATAAAAAGTATCATATTCCTAATAGTATCATGGAGCATCACAATTATGAAGGGAGAGGCCTCAAACTGAATCATCAAGGAATTGTCAAGCTAATTTTGATGACTAAGTATGAAAGACCTTATGGAATTAGATTTAAACTACTTGGGGTTGACCCCACATATCTTATTCAAACTCCATCACCAATGACTAGTAATGATGATGTCGATAGCAAAGTAGAGTCTGATCATATCCTTTCCTTTGATAACCTAGTTGAAACCAATCTATTTGATAACAATGCCATTTGTACCCTTATCCAAGCCATTCATTGCAATCCATTGTCATTATATTAACCCCAACTAATAGATTGGGACCAACAAGAATCCAGTATACCAATTGATGAGTTCTAGAATGATAAGGCATTCTATGATTTATTAAGCCTTAGAGACAATATTATATTGGGAGATAACAAATCAAGATTATCAATCACATTAGATCTTATAGCCTATTTTGGAGAGTGCGTGAACACCCTTAGCCAAAAATAAATAAGTAAAACATTGAGGTCCCTATGTGAGAACCTCTTTAATGTGATTTTTGATTAGGGAAAAAGTAAAGATAAAGGCTATTCTAATGGTGAAAAATTATTTTAGGTGTTATTATATGGGGGTGTTCTTTCTTCTTTGAATTTAGACTAGGAAACCACTAATGATGAACTTGCCTATAGATCAGAGTTTATATTTGAACAATAACAAACATTTGATGAAATTCTTCATACAATTTTGACTATTTTTATCACATGGCTAGATCTCCCATTAGGGGATTCAGATTCATCATGCCTAAGAGAATTTGAAGAGTAAGTCTTAACAGAGGACCCTGACATAGTCCAATAGTTCAAGTCACTATCTACTATCCTAGAAGATGGGTTAACCCTTCTAGTCAAAGATATAATATAGGTAAATATTAGGGCTCCATTAGACCTAAAATGGATAAAATTAGGATCATCTCTCACTGAGGAGGAATGTGCCATCTTTGTAGCTCTATTGAGAGAGTTTATGGATATTTTTGCATGGGCCTATTTTGACATACCAGGTTTAGACCCCACCTTGGTTCTACAACACCTTATGGTTAATCCTAATACTAAAATGGTAAAATAAAAGCTACACAACATGCATCCTTGTATTGATATATTGGTAAATAAAGAGTTAGAAAAACTCTAAGAAGTAGGATGTCTTTGATCTATTGACTACTTTGAATGGATCTCTAATGTTGTACACATTAGTAAAAAGCTTGAAGGGATCAAAATTTGTACTGATTTTGAGACATCAACAAATCTTGTCATAAAGATGATTTTCCCTTGCCTAATATTGGCATTATCATAAATTCCATGGTAGGTTATTAAATTATTTCACTTATAGATGGATTTTTAGGATATAATCAGATCAAAATAGCACCAAAAGATCAACATAAAATAGCATTCACCACTCCATGGGGAATATTTTGTTATCAGGTGATGCCATTTAGCCTTAAGAATGTTGGAGCTACATATCAAAGGGCCATGACTATCATATTCCATGATATGATGCATGATATGTTTGAAGACTATGTCGATGACATATTAGGAAAATCCAAAGGTAGGGCCAACCATCCAGTAGTTCTGCAAAAGATATTTGAAAGACTACATGACTACAAAGTTAGAATCAATCTAAATAAATATGTGTTTGGTGTAACTTCAGGTAAACTACTTGGCTTCATTATGTTTTGTATAGGTATTAAAGTTGATCTAGCTAAAGTCCATGTTATAATTGAGATGCTACCACCAACCAATTTAAAATAACTTCATAGTTTGTAGGGTAAGATCCATTCATTCTGACATTTCATCTCTCAATTAGTAGATAAGTGCCATCCATTTACAAACATTTTGAATAAATGGGTTGCATTCCACTAGGATGATCACTACCAATCAACTTTTTAATGTCTCAAAGATTATCTTATCAATCTACCTATTTTATTACCTCTTATGCCAGGAAAGCCATTCTTATTATACTTATCAGCTACTGACCATGCTCTAGGGGCACTCTTAGCTCAACATGATGAGAAAGGAAAGGAGAATGCTTTATACTACCTATGCCATACCTTGGTTACATATGAACATAACTATGCACCTATTGAAAAAGATTGTCTATCCATAGTTTTTATAGCTCAAAAACTACATCATTACATGTTGAATAATAGAACTATGGTCATTTCAAAAGTAGATCCACTCAAGTATCTACTATCTAAAATAGATTTTTAAGGTAGAATGGCTAAATGGGTCATGCTTCTCACTGAATTTGACATAGATTATGTCAATCATAAAGTAATTAAAGGACAAGTTCTTATAGATTGACTTGCTGAAGCACCTCTCATGGACACACAACTACTCAAGTTTCAATTTCCTAAAAAATCCATCATGACCATCATGGACACACCCCTTGAGGGGTAACCATAGAAGTTTTATTTTTATGGTTCATTCACTATGCATGGATTGGGGGTAGGCCTATTATTTATTATACCATATGGAGATCTAATCCCTAAATCATTAAGAATCAACTTTTCTTGTACAAACAACATGGCTGAGTATGAAGCACTTGTTGCAAGACTTTGACAAGTAGTGCATAGACATATATCTCATATTCAAGTTTATGGTGATTCATAGTTAATCATCAATCAAGTCATAAATCATTTTTATACCAAAGATGACAAACTAGTCCCATATAAAACCATGGTTGACTTTCTTAAGCAAAAAATTGCCAACATTCAATTTGAGCATATACCAAAGGCTAGTAACAAAACTACAGGTACCATGGCTATTATTGGCTCTTTGATTTAAAAATAGATAAATCTAGAGATTATCAGTTGCTCATCAAGAATTTGTTAGCACCAGCTCGTGAACCTTCAATCATTGCCATGATTTATGATATTTTTGGTCCTAATTCATACTGGCACTTAAACCTTTACAACGACCTTCATGACCAATTTTTTCCACCTAACCTATCTCAGAAACAATCCAAATCCTTCATTCATCATTTCAATCATTATACATTAATTGAATCCACTCTTTACCATCATATTTTTGATGGAACTTTGCTTCCTTGTTTAACTTTGGCAAAGTCTACACTAGCATTAATAGAAGTTCATGAAGGAGTATGTGGAGCCCATTCTAGTGGGGTAGTCCTACCCAAAAGCATCTTACACACTAGTTATTATTGGCCCAAAATGGATGTAGATACCACTGCATATGTACAAAAATGTGACAAATGTCAATGGCATGCTAATTTGATTCATGTCCTAGCAAAAACCCTAAAATTGATGTTGACACCATGACCATTTTCTACATGGGGACTTAACCTCATTAGGAAGATTAACCCCACTTCATCTGATGGCCATAAACATATCCTTACCACCACTAAATATTTCACTAAGTGGGTTGAATCTATACCCTCACTTACTTGACTGGAAAGCAAATTTCTAAATTCATCTTCAACCATCTCATTTGCCACTACAGTATCCCCTCTAACATTATATCTGATACTAGAGGATCATTAAATAACAAAGATGTAGACCAACTATGTATTGAATACAACATCACCCAACATTTTTATACAACATATTACCCTCAAGGTAATGGCCAAGCTGATACATTCAATAAAACCATTGTCAACATTCTTAAAAATATTATCAATGATGCCAATCATGATTGGCACCTTTAGATATTCCATACCCTTTGGGTATACCATACTAATCATCATAGCCCCATAAGATCCATTCCATACTCACTTGTTTATGGTACTAAAGCCATCCTACCCATTGAGGTTGAGTTGCCTTCACTACACATCTCTTTCAAGAATGTCTTAGATGATCATGACTATCAAGTAGCTTGCTTGTAAGAGCTGGATCCACTTAATGAAAAATTTAGAGTCATGATCAATAATCTTTAAGCATATCAAAATTGACTCAAAGGCTACTATAATTAGTGTGTGAAGTATAAAACATTTAAACATGAAGATCTTGTTCTTAAATAAAACCAAAATAATACCATGGCCAAGAAGAAACATAAAGGGAAATTCAAACCAAACTAGATAGGGCCTTTCATCATCACTATAGATTATGGACCGAAAGCATATATGCTTGCCACACCAGATGATGATGAACTTATAGATCTAATAAATATTATTCATCTCAAATGGTAATATGCTTGAGTGCTAATGTGTATTGTCTATAAGTACCATTTCAATTATGTCATTTTGACACTATTCCTCTTTATACAAATACCAGCCTTATCCATCCTCTTTGCCATATCCACTTTCCATTTCTGACCTATCGACCTAGTGTGTTCTAAATCCTAGCCTATTTGACCTTGGTTTTTGTCATTCATTATGCCATTTTAGCATTAAGGTATCTAATCATTTCATCAATTATTTCAAGTATTTTAGATAGGGAGCGTATCTTGGGATAGTGTGATAGAAGTTTTAGTAGTTGTATCCTTCATTTGTTAGTCTTTTCTTACCACTAGTCTTGCTACTAATTATAACCACCTTTAGGAAAATTACTACCATTAATCTATGATAATATGTCCTAGTTATAACCACCTATGGTCAAACTAGGGGAAACACTAAGGCTTAACATAGAAACTTGCCGCTTCCTATGCCATATTGTGTCTTCTTACCAACTATGCCTATTTTATTTGAATTGGCTACTGCACTAGTCAAATTCCTCCACTAAAATGGAAGAACTATAGTGACTTGAGGTCCTAATTTGGGAATATGTAGGCATCACTCAATACTTGTTAAGGTTAGCTCAACCACCCTTTTACCCATGCTCTCACTAATTTGTGAGTAACCTAAGCCACACTCTCACTATTTTCTGAGAAACCTAAGTTTGAATGCTCTCACCATTTTCAGATCTTGAAACCATTAGTTTCTCATCATTATTGATTGAGTTGAGATACTTCAAAAAATTGTAAAAAATCATTAGAAAAGATCAAAAACATTGACCACTTCTTTGCCTTAAAGATTCTAGGAACCCTTACTAAGTTACAAGAAAATCACTTGTCATTTAGTTTTCCCATGCTATTTAGCCTTTTCTCTCATGCACTTGTCATTTTTCAAGACCATTCATATTCTTCTATCACATCCATTCTATTTGTTTTCCTCGGTTATCACATTCTTCCCATTCCCTGGGAGAACTACATTTAGCCTGGAGTTTTTTATTGGATATTACATCCATGGAACTATGTAGGTAGCATCCACTAGCCTCATTCATATGGAGATAACTCAACTACCCCCTTACTTTTCTTCTATTCCCCCATTTTTGTTTGTTTGTCAAGTTATTGCCTATTTTTTAGGGGTAATGTTTCTAGGGTTTCTATTGCATTATTTGTTTGTTTAATTTTAGCATTTTTTCCTTGATTTAGTTTATGTGTGTTCATTGGTTGATTCTTTACCCACACTTACACTTGAATTCATCCATATTCACATGTTTACATTATCATCATGGTTTCTAACATTGGTGCATTATTTTCTATTGAGTATTGGATTTTTGGAATCAATCCTCATGCATATTTTGGACAAGTCCTCATGATGTTATATCATTATGCCTACCAACATAGGCTATAATAAACCTTAGTTTCAAGAAGTCTATTCATTAATGGTAGCATCTCTTTGGAACTGACATCCTGATACCACTCCCAATCATATCCCAAATACAGTAATTAACCATGAAAGAATTTCAACCTTTATTAGTTCAAATGAGCATCTCCATACTAGTAGGTTGTTCTACTTCATCATTATCCTCTGTGTAAATTTATCATCATCCTTGACCAAGTTTATCATGTTTTCCACTATTGAGGTACAATGATTATAACTATATATGGGAAAATCATTGCACACCATCCCACCTACATTTCTTAATGATTATAACCTCCTTTAGTAAAATCATTATGTTATCACCACTTTAATTTTTATACCTATTTACGTGCATGCCATTCTCTTGTTTGTCTATCCTGATTAGGGCAGCTCCATCTTCTCAATTATTATAACCACCTTTGAGCAAATCATTGTGTTTTCCTACCACATTTCCACTATCAGGGTACAATGCTTATAACCACCTTTGGGAGAACCATTGTACACCATCCCACTTGAATTCTCAATTATTTTGACTACTTTTTCAATATCATTATGTTTTCACCCCATCATTTTTCTTTTCTTTGGTCCCCTCATTTCACTTCTTTCTTTTTGAGGGACCATTTTTTGACCTACTTATGCCAACCATTCCCTCAAGGGGGAATCAACAATTAGTTTATCATCATTATAGTTGTAGACATATAAGAACTTTTCATTATTTTATAATATGTTATTGTGCTTATAGCTTGCAATGCCTACCCAAATAGGGGCAAACTATAGACACCTAAAATTGGCCATCGATAACTTCCAATTGGGATTTTAGCTATTTTCCACCCAAAATGCACAATTTGGCCTAAAAATACTAAAACATGATAAATGATGTAAAAAAGACATATTTAAGTGTTGATTTTGGCTAGGGTATCACTAACTGGGGTAATGCAATTTATGGGATAGCTAACTTTGATCAAATCATTTCAAGTCAAAGTGTCAATTTTACACCTGCATGCTCTGGATTGCTCTTTCTTATCAAATATTTTGCACAAGATGCATGCCTTTATTATTTATTATTGGTAACATCCTAAATGAGATAATGGTTCCAACACATATTACAACAACTTCCAATTCCAATCCAATAAAATTTTAGACTAATAACAAGGTATTCTAATTAATTAAGGTATTTAGTCTATCATGACATTTTGAAACCATTAAAAACTTATGAAAAGTTCATTTCTCACTATCTGATCAAACTTTGTTGGCTACTTCATGACCTTTTCAACTTCTTTCCATATCAAATTCATATATAATCTTGTGTAAACCTATTAGGCTTATGAAATCTATCTTCTTATTTATACCTTTACATTCACATGAATAGGTGCTTACTAGGGTTTATGAAATCTCCCTCATCTACATTGAATTTAGGTTTCCTAATTTCAATTTTCTTTTATTGATCTAATTGTTGATTTGGTCCAAAGTGAGGACCTACAAGATTAGGGAATTTAGGTCTCTATATGTTTGTTTAGGGATATAAAATCCACTTCTTGAGTTCTTAAAACTTTTAACATTTTGAAACTATAAACTTTATCACACTTCCTTATCATTCTTTCAATGGCTTATAGAGCCTATGACCAAGCATTTCATCATCTTCAACTTACCTAACTGGTTTGTATGAATTATATACATAGTCAACCAATATATAAGTTTTGTGTGTTGATAGTGAAGGTCTAGCACAAATTTCCTGTCTTTATGATATTCAATAGGACCAATAAGTTAAAAATGAGTGTCTATAAGTCTATGACACACTATTCCATTTCTTAGACATATTCCACATAGGATTTTAATTTTATGGATGTCCATTTATAGCCGTACAGCCTGTGTATGGTTGAAACACTTATGACTCTCATTGAAGGGTGTAAATGGACTACTATCATCATTTTACCATACTTAAAATGGTAAAATGTGGTCTTAGAACCTTATACTATGATATATCATTGATATTTGAGCCAAATTTGGTAATCAAACATGTATAGTATTTTTCAAACATTGATAATGTTTCTAAAGACTAGGATATTTGAATATTATCAAAAAAAATAAAATATCAAATAAATAACACATGAATTATATGAATTTGAGGGGTATTCCATTCATTATTAAGAATTTATAATCCTTTAAGATGACTAATATGTTTGACAAACCAAAACTTATAATTGGATTGACTGAAACACCTTATACATTGGGGCATTTTTCCTCCTATTAAATATAATTCATGGATATGAGTTATCTAATAAAACCACCAGGAAAATGGGATATTTGACCTCTAAAAATAACCCTCAAAACCATTCTTCTCCTTTAAATTTTGAAGTAGAGAAACATAAGCAAAATTAGACACTACTTAGATGGACAAGTCATAGTGGCAGGCTGTCACTCTTAGTAAATATTAATAAAAGAGATACAATGAATGTAAACAATAATCCCACTAATTTCAATATTAATTTTACCCCTAATAATATCCAAATTTTTATATCCTAACTCTCTCTCTTAGTTGTACCTCTGCTTAGATTTTGTCTTTCTAAGCTTATGAATGTAGTGATGGAGGAGAGAGAATATTTAATGTATATGTTTGACTTTAAAATTGGCATAAATCCTAAAAATTATATTATGGAGCCTAAGGGACACTTTGAAACTATTTTCAACTGATAAATGATATTCTAGTTATATACAAGTTCCCAAAAGTTCTTGTATCATTTTACTTAGTTTGGGCATTAAACCTACAATTTTTTTAGTCTCTGACCATCACTAAACATTTTTTGATTCATTTCTAAAATTAGGTACATTAGGATTCTTCTTTAAAATTTTTGATTTGAATATGGTGCATACAACTCATCCACGTAGGCCAAAAGGTGGTTAAAATGTCATTTTTATACATAAGAACCAAATAAAATCTTAATGCATGATATTATGACCTTAATGACACATTCATAACCTTTTGAAATGACTCTAAACCATATCAATACTTTGACCATGTTTTCAACATCAAGACCTCATAAATGACCCCTAATACCAAATAAGTACACATGTGATCAAACTCTAGACAAAGTTAGACAACGACTAATGTGACCATATGAAAACCATCTAGGACCAGTTAAGACCATGAGAAGGCCGCATACAAGTTTTTATAGTCCCTATGAAAGTTTCAACCTATAGGGGTTGACCAATTTTTACATAGGGTTAAAATTTGGTCAATAATCACCACGACTCTTAATTTTCTTCAACAAGGAAGGATAAATCTCTAATGATTCAACAAGGAATAATCACAAATAATAAGTTATAGGACTACATGGTTTACTCATATATAACTATACTCCTTAATTTCTCTAAAACATTTTTAAAATTTTAGTTTCATATTTCATATATGGAAATTGACTAATCCATTCTCATTTTAGGTTTGCATGTAAAAAATATCTACATTTGGAACCATCATACCAAATATAAAGGGGTTTTTACACACTTGAGTATATTTTATACTTTTACTCTAGAAAATCCATTACTATAATAAAAAGGGGGAATTTTTAGATACTAAAATATGGTATTTGGTACTTTATAATGTCAAGATAGACACACATTTATGATGCATGACTTAAACACTCAAATAAGGTCCTAATATTCCATTCTCTTTTAATTACATGATATATTATGAGTCAACCCTTCCATTATGTTGTTATAAATCTTCAATAACCTCATTATCTATTTCAAACTTGTTAAATATCTTCTACACACATCTCAAAACTATTAATTTAGTATAGATACACATGTTTTTAATTATGGTAAAAGTGGGTTTTTAATAGGTACCCTTCCTGATACAAAGAAAAAACTAGCTTGGACTAAAGTTTAGACTTATAATAGAAAGCTAGAAAAAATATACATCATTACAAAAGGATGATCAATAGTAAAACTATAGCCAAAACACAATAATGAAATATGCAAAAAATAGCTAACAACTAAGGTTATTCCAACCTTTCATCACATCTACCCAGTTATTATTCATATTATTAAGCATATCATACAACATTTAAAGGGTTTGAAGATCCTGATTATCCTGACTAATTGATTTTTTATTCTTATCCACTCTTCCCTATGTAATAATCTTAGTCTTCATCTTTGATACAATCCAAAGCCCCTCCATATTCTATAGGCAATTTTTCATTTAATCAATGTTGAACTTAATGATAACCCTAATATTTTCCTTAAGATTCTCATTCTCTTGCTCCATTTTGTTCATTTTATCTATGAATTCCCCCATTTTCTCCAAATACCCATTTCTTGTATAGTAAATATCATAATTTTTATTCAAATTGTTAAAAAATTCTTTGAGTCAAACATGATACCTCATAAACCAAGAAAGTCTTATGTAACCTTATCTCATCTTCCATTTCCAAAAATGTATTCTTATTTTTAAATGATTCCATTATCCTAACTACCAGAGGCATAATTCCTACCTTCTTCAAAACTTTTCATCATTCAAATTTCCTTAAGCTTCTATAGTCCTTCCACCATGTCTTGAAGTTTTTCATCACCCACAAACTTACCAAACTATACTCTATCACCCCTATATTATCCTAGCCTTCACATTCACTATCATTAAACCCTGCCTCTATTTTCTCCATGTACAAATCAATTGGATCACTATAGAAACTTTCCCTTTGAGCCTTCTTAGGTTTTTTTCTTAGTGAAACTTCTTAGTACTCTTTTTGGAATTAAAACCATTTACCCATATTTTTATTATAATGAGGGAAAACATATATAGGTTTTATACCTTTGAATTACTTAAATATAAGGAAAATTACCACATGCTATAGAGGATATGGATTTTTCCCATTCTTAACATCCATCAAAAAAATATCCAAAGAGTGTGAAATATAAAATATAAGGCTTATGAAAATGATAATAGTGAACCATCATATAAAAACCTTCCAAAGTAACATACCTGATAATTTTATCTACCCCTTAATTATATAGCACTGGGAAATCCTCTTGAATATAACCTCCTTGATACTCAATGATTTCTTCTCCCTCGCTCAAAAATTTATATTTCTCATCTAAATAATCTATGTTGGACTTAATATATTTGGTGTCTTAAATTTTTAATCTTATAACCTAAGAAATAATCCCCTAAAAAATTTTCATTGTGACATTTTTGATTCAAACCTTACAATCATTCCATCTCTCCATAAACTATTTAGACAAATACTAGTCATACCCATCTATGTTTTCCATAAACATAGAAAACACACCAATATATAGAATACCCCAAACTTCAATGTTGATTTATAATTTCCTAGAAGATAATGACTCAACCCTATGAATACTACCACCCATCATGGAATAAAACCTAAATAACTAATGCAAATTGAGACACCACAAAGAAAATAAGATAATAAATGCCGTGCATAGCAAATTAATCAATCCATAAGATGATAGGCATTGCAAGATATATGAATAATAACATCTTCTCAAATAATTAAAAAGGTCATTAAAAATAAAAGTGGATAATGATTGAAGAAGCTACAAATAATATTTAGGAAGCCTATAATCATAGTAATGTTTGGGAATCCCCTATTTGGGAAGGTATTACAAGTTATACACACAGTAACAACTTCTCAAAGAATGAAAAAGGCCATTAAGAATGAAAGTGGATAATGATTAAAGAATAAGCTCCAAATAACTTTTAGGAAGACTATAATGATTCCCCTTTGAGGGAGTGGATGACACATATGATTTATGGATTGTCCTTCTAAAATAAGCAAGAATAATAATGAAATTAACCCATGGGTGAGATTAATGTAATTGAGATAATTCTTGCATGGATTGATTTAAAAAGTACCAATTTTCCCAAAGGTATTCATAATCAGTAACAAAGGTTAAGACATTGATTTGTTCAAAGGTGGTTATAATAAGTGGCATTGGTATATGCTCCATTAGGGCATATAAGTTGAAATAATGATTTTCCCATATGCAATTATAATCATTAAGATGATCTAGATTAAATAATTATTTTTTGGTTATGTCCTAACAAGGTAGATTGGTAAGTACAAATCAAGGATATAACCTATTATATAGATTAAATATGAGTGGGTGCAATGTATATGTGATGGTCTAATGACTAAAGAATCCAAAAATAACTAAGTACATAATTATGCACAATGTGATGAAAGAAATGATTGGAATAATAAAGGTGTTTGAGTTGACCTAAGATACATCATGTATCTAAGTGATGCCTGCATAGTCTAACTATAGCTTAGGGTAATGTAGTTCACCCAAACATGGTAGATAATGGAATGAGGAATATAATAATAAGAATTGATTAATTTGAATGATGTGGTTGTAGATCCCAATGTGGGGATGCTCATCCTTATTAGCATTGATACAATTAAAATGGTCAATAGGTTGGTTTGATCAAGGAGGGTGGGAGGATTTACCAAGGTTATCAAGGAGAAGTTTATATAGATCCATTACTTATATTATTTACCAAGCTAATTTTTGATGTAGAATATGATGGTAGGAATCACGATATAAAACACCATGATAACTTATCCAAAATATTCATAAGGACTGACACCCGATCCACTAAATAGTTGAAAATAATGCACTAATGATAAAAACCATGATGACAATGTTGACATATTAATATGGATAGACTCAAGAATAATACATAAGGAATCAACAAATGAATGTATATAGACTAAGACAAGGAAAAATAATGAAATAAAACAAACAAACAACTGAGTAAATATACAAAGAAAAAGAAATAAAAAACATCCTATCATCAAATAAGTCAATATCTATGTGTGAAGGCTTATTGGATTGATAAATGGGTGGTACACCAAGAAAGGATACATGAAAAGGGAAATTTCACACCCTTAATGGTACCAAAAAAAAATTTCCTTGGTAGGCTGGGTCAAGGATGACTGACTAGGTTTAAATAGGATAAATGTTTTTTTTATTTTGAAATTTTCTATTTTTTAATATAATTTTA
Organism: Torreya grandis; assembly: GCA_037957365.1. Lineage (NCBI taxonomy): Eukaryota > Viridiplantae > Streptophyta > Pinopsida > Cupressales > Taxaceae > Torreya > Torreya grandis. The sequence goes on along the minus strand of JARHVA010005912.1, from coordinate 595,679 downwards.
AGGTATCTTAACTCATTAGAGATTGAAAAGATATGAGTCACAAAATTATGAGAGCATTGGCTTAGGTTACTCATAAAATGATAAGATCATATGAAAAAGAGGGACTGTGTTGATCTTAACATGTATCAAACACTGCATACATATTCCCATTAGGACCTCAAGTCACAGTAGTTTTTCCTACAAAAAAAGTATGAAGATCAAACCAAGTAACAAAAAATTTAAAAATTGAGGTAAATGCTGAGTAAAATGAGAATAATAATGGAAAGGTGATGTGGTAATTCATGGTAAAGGTATTTTTCCTAATTTTCCCATAGGTGGTTATAATTAAGAAATAATGACATAGGTTTGTGTTACTGATTTACCCATAAGAGGTTATAATTAGTGGTACCAGGTGGAATGTTGATTTGAACATAGGTATTTATAATTAGTGGTGCCAATCAAATGTAGATTAAATATAACTTTCCAAATCCATTATTACACTACATTTATAGACTATCATTTAAACACAAAATTCTAAAATTGGATCAAAATCCCCTCGTAGAAGGTGCGGGAAGAACCAAAGGAACCAAGATAAAAGGGTTGAGTAGGGTGGTAAAAACACTTTGGTTGGTAGTGAAGGTATGGTAAAATGTTATAGGGTATGGAATTACTCAAGGATGGTGATGTTATGAAAATTGGATATAGTGGTAAGATTGTTTCCCCCAAGTGACAAGACAAGGTAGATGCTAGGGTATGAAAAAAAATGAGAAACAAAGCAAGGTGAATGGAAAAATGAAAACAATAAGGTAAATGTCAAGGCAAAGATATGGTTCTACTATTACTATTGACGTGGAGATGCATGTCCTAACCAAGATATGATACAACCATAAAAATCAATCATATTAATTGCTAGCCCACACCTCTTTTGAATAACTATTCTATAAAGAACCTATTATAGATTTAAACTCCAAGAATGTTATTGTGATCTTCATAAGTCTTTGAATCTGTTTCCTTTAAATATTGAGACAAGGTGTCTTTATATATTTTGTAAAGGAAAGTGTGACATGGATGGTAAATAGGGATAAATAATGGATAAAAGGTCTGATTTGGAAATGTAAAGGTGGATGATAATGGATTGTATAATGGTTTAGAAATAAATTAAGATCAAGGTTTTTAGGCACACATAATGTTGTTGATTATGGATTTGACATAAATTTAGATGTGGTGGGGATGAAGACTTTTAAATATTCTCTCAATAGGAACACCATATTTTTCTATTATTTGGGCTTGAGAGTGGCTAACAATTGATTATGTTGTAGATTATAAGCTATATTGATGTTATCTTTGATAATGTCTTCACTAAATAGTGAAGAACTATTGTGCTCAGTTATTGGTACCTCGAAGAGGTTTTCACCAATGAAGTTTTATTGATTGTCCCATAGTGCCTCCAAGAAGGTTTCACTAAGGAAAATTTATTTTTGAATTTGATTATCTTTTAGCACCTTCAAAAAGGTTTCACTAGAAGATGTTAAGTTTAAACTTTGATTATCCCTTAGTGCCTTTGAAAAGGTTTCACTAGGAGATTATTCTTATTTTCCATGATTGTGGTCTTGGTCTCCATGATATTATACAAATGATATGTCACCATGGATGAAATTAAACAAGGTGTGATTTTGTCAGTCCCAATCAACACTTGTGGGAGGTGAAAGGTCAATAAAATGGCTAGGTTGGTTGGTTTCAATGGTATGTGGAATGGTAATGGAATGGAAAGAGACAAAAAAATCCTCATAGAAGATAATAGGAGAACTTTTGTTGACACTGAAGTAATCATCCTCAAAAACTATGGAAGGATCACAAATACATTCAAATTGGTCTATAAAGCATGAGTAACCAATGTTGTAACAACCATAAATGTATTATGATTCTAAGGTTGAGTCTAGTTCAAAGAACTCTAAATCCATTATTGAGATTGACGTTGATTCTAATTATAATTATAAATATAATGTAGTTTTACAAATCAAACCTGACTCTAATCTTGATTCTTCATCTAGTTTGGATGTTGAGACAATGATGTTTAGTTCAATGTTTGGTTTTAGACAAGTAATGGTTTGTGATGGAATAATGGGCTCCACAGAGACTCCTTTGTCAAAGTGAGACTCCTAAATGAGGGGGAAAAGGTCAAGAGATAACTCTATATAGACTTTATTGTTAAAAGAAGAATCTTGAAAAATAAGACAATGGTTGAGGTAATGATTTACCCAAAGGTGGTTATAATCATTAAGAAGTGACTCAGCTAAGACTGGCTTATCAGAGTGAGACTCCTCAATAAAATACATAGTATTATAAGGTGATTCATCATAGGTTGACTTGTCAAAAATATATTTTTCAACAAAAACATCATGGGTTGGTTGGTTCTCTTGGCCTTGGTTTGCAATCAGTTGTAAAATACCAGTTTTGAACATATCTTGGTCTTACAATGATTGGCTCGATTGAAGAGGTACTGATTAGTTCTATTTTGTCTTGATGATAGGAATAGGTTTTCTAAAGTGGGGGATGATTGGAAATAAAGGAATAATGGTTAGAATTTGGATAAAGATAGGCTTATCAAAGACTAGTTTATGGCCTAGGAGAGTAACTATTACTCATCTAGTCATGATTGCATAACCTTATTGGGATAATGAGTTACCATACATGGAATTACATGGAATGGTAATAGTATGGAATTGAGAATATTGATTGATTACATAAGCCAAAGGATGAGGGCTTGGAATGGTAATGGTAAGGAGTTTTAGAGCTTGGTTACTTACACAAGCCAAAGGATAAGGGCCTAGAATGGTAATGGTAGGGTGGTGTAGAGCTTGGTTACTCACACAATCCAAAGGGTGAGGTCCTATAATGGTAATGGTAGGGCATTGTGAAGCTTGGTTTCTTATAAAATCTAAAGGATGAGGTCTTAGAATGGTAATCCTTAGATGTTGTGTAGCTTGGTGGCTCACACAATCTGAAGGAGGGTTAATGGTATAGGTGGGGGATCATATTCCATAAGTGATGAGATGGTGAACATCACATCTTAACCAACCCAAATAAGGTATCACCTCATAATAATATTGAGGATCTTGGCTTTGTTCCCAATATTAGGCACAGTGAGGATAAGGATCTATCTCACAAACCATTTCTTCACCATAAGGGTCTCAAAAAAAGTCAATTTGTATGGCCATTTTATCATAACTTGTATTTTTCATGTCTCCATTAAGAGTGTAATGAGACATATCCATGTCAATGATGAATTTTTCAAAAAAGGTTTGGACTTCTACAAAATCTTAAAAATGATGTCTAAAGGATAAATGGTCTAAATGTAGTCTAACTTGGTCTAGGGGTAGAGCTATATTTCCAAAATGGTCTGTGCTAAAACTTGGTATAAAATATTCTAATGTCAAATTTATAAAGTTGAATGCCTTACACAAAAGGTTAAGTGGATAAGGTAAAGACCAAAATGACAAACTATAGGTATAAAGTGTTCCAAACAAGTATAATCTAAGGAAAACAAAATTTTTTAGGTTTTTTAGAGAAGGAATAAAAGCTAGACTCAAAACATGCATGTGCTAGGTCTTTTGGAAAAGGTACAAAAGCTAGACTTTAAACAAAATAAGGTATGAGTTTAATGTAATAGTTGTTAAACACTTTGGCATAAACTAGACACTCAGATTTAAATATGTACTTGGTTAAATGGTATAATTCATGAAACTCTAAGCACATGGAAGATAGGTTATTTCCTCCAAATATATGCATAAACATTAGTTTTTAAATTGGATAAATAATTAACCTAAGTTACATACCCAAAAGAGAAAAATCAATGTCTAAGACAAACTTACACAAGGCATAGGCATAAATCAATCAATGTTTATATTTGAACTTGTCAAGGATAATTAAATTCAACTTGTAAAATTAGGCTTCTTTAAACAAACAACAAGCTACATAAGAACATATAGTATAATGGCACCAAGTATAGATCTAAAAGGCACGCGTGGATTTGATTTTGAAATTAGAATTCAAACATAAGATATTAAGTCTTTGAAATAATTTGAGTAGCATAATGATTATATCACACTCTAATAGATGTGATCAATGGTTTGTTTCAAGACTAAAAGGCATAAAATTTAGGATGAATTAGGAAATGTAACATTACCCTTGTCAACTAAGTGACACATACACAAACAAGTTTGTCCAAAGACTAAGGTAAAGGTATGGTGTCAAAAGGATAGTGTAACACCTCCTCAAACAAAGGAGTGATGTATAAACTAAACTTGTTTTTATGTGAGAAGACAAACATATAGTTTTAGACTCAAAACCATGCAAGAAAGGATAAAATGACATAAACACCTAAGTGTAACATCATAAATCCTAAAACTAACAAGGTTGCATAATACTATCAAATTATTTTAATATACTCACTCTTGAGAGGATTTTAATTGTTAATATAAAAAGTAAAAGTAAATGAAAAGTAGGATTTTTAGGCTCCCTCTTCTCTCAAAAGTTTGTACTATGACATATAACTTTAGGCTACTCACCTTGCATCAACCATATGTCCATGATAAGTGGGGTTGTTATAAACTATCAACTTTGACACATTTCTAGATGGTACCAACTATGGCTAACACTAGAGATGAATTTTTTTATGTCAATTGGATCCATGTCAATCATCTTGTTTTGAAAAAGTATAATCCTTTTCATAACCACTAGATTCATTGCTTTCTCAGTGTAGTGTGATGTCCGAGTTTACCCTATGGTTTGAGATGGGATACCACTAACAAAGCTTGTTTAGCCACTCAAACAAGCATCTTAGAAGGTTACCCACAATTTATATACCCCATTATGGATTGGGGTTTAAATGATGTTAGGATATGAATTCTTGGGTCAATGCTTCTCTAAACAACCTATGATAAGGTGATGAAATATATCTCACAAGCCAAAATGCATGAAAAATAAAGATAAGTGTAAATACTTTAGGGTTATTTTTGGATCACCCAAACCATAAAAATTTGGGGAGGGCCTTAATGAATTAATTTTCATGATTTTGGACTAAAATTACAATGACAAATAATAATAAATTTTGGTCACCTGAGTTTCCTAAAGGGGATGGGGGGAGAGCATGCACACGTCACTCAATTTACTAGAAACAAACAACTTTCAAAAAACAAGCATAAAATAAACAAAATCTTATGAGTATGTACTTAAATGTAAAAGTTCATTTTAGTGCACCAAAATAAAGTATGTTATGAAATTTAATCCCCTTGACATTGTGTGAAAACCTTGAAAGATGAAAATGACTTAACCAAAAGATTTTCAAAATGCTAAATTCAAATGCGAGTTTTGCAACTTTAAAATGTTTAAAATTATCTTTTCTTGGTCTTTAGGTCCTGGTTAGAGGGTTTTTTTTTGGGTAATATTATAAAATAAAAACCTAAAAATTCCAAATATTATAAAAATACCAAATACCATATACCTACAAGTTAAAAAAAAAACTTTCTAACCTAAAACAAAATTAGAAAACAATTAAAATAAAAATTAACAAATAAAAGTGACAGTTACTAAAACATTGATATAATAAGAAATAGAAGTTTTATTTTGATTAAATTTATATAGAATATAGATAACACAAATATTCATCACTTGTAAAAAATTCAATAAAAATAATTTTGGATTAAAAAATATGATTGTTTTAACAACTAATTATTCCAAAAAAATAAACAGTCACTAAATTAGTCATAAATTATAAACAACAAATCAGATTTCAATGAAATTTTGAGAGAATTAATTTGAAACCAGTAATAATAACCTTAAAAAAATTAGAAAAAAAAATGGATTAAAAATTACAACTATTTTAAGAGCCATTTTTTTTAGCAGGAATACAAAAAATGAAAGTGGTAGTGTTTTGATCATAACTTCTAAACTATGCACCAATTCTTCAAAAACATTTTGGAGGTTATTCAAGTCAAAATAATTCAAATATTTTTGACCAAGGTGAAAATATATTCAAAAATTTAGATAAAAATAGTGAATATATTAAAAATTATTAGCTCTGTATCAACCATTTTTAGTAGGAAAACAGAAAATCCTACCACAACACACTAAAAGCCATTTTAACCACCTCATTATCTATCCCACTTGGCATGTCATTATGTGGTCATATGAATAAAAGAAGAGAGGTTAGTATAGTTTTAGTTTAATAAAATTAAGAATCAAATAAACACACTAACATTTGTGCTCCTAGCCTAGATCTTAAGGAGAGCTTAGTAATAAAAGCTAAATGAAAGCACAACTAAAACATAAAAGACAATGACTCTTTTATCTTCCTTTGGAGATCTAAATGCTTTGTTGAGTGCATTAATTAGCTTGTGAATCAAGAAGTATTTGTTAAATGATTCTTTTTGGTTTTTTCTCTCCTTGGCACCATGTCTTTGATGTGGCTTGAGATTATTTGGCTTAAGATTTTTGCATTATAACACTATTGATATGAGTCTCATGGAGCAAATCCTACATAATAACTCTACAATATCTAAGATTAGAAATGAAGAGGTATGGAGTTTTATTTATAGCCCTAAGAATTAAATCTCACCCAAGGTGAATTAAAGTTGATTTGAGACAAACTCTAGTTGAGTTATAAGTTGTCATGCAATTATGACTTTCAGTTACTAGTCATAGTTCTCAAATTAGAAGGTTGAGTTGAGACTAACTTCAGTTGAGATAAAAGTTTTCAAGCCGTTATGACTTTTAGTTACTATTCATAGTTCTCAAATTAGATGTTTTATGATATTTTGAGATATTCTGATAACTCATAAAGGTAATAATGAAAGGATTGATATATTGATTTTTGGAATTGCCATTTTTAAATATTCATTAATTGAAAATGGATAATTCAACTAAGCATTTAATTTTATGTAAATAATTTATTGATTATTATTATTATTATTATTATTATTATTATTATTATTATTATTATTGATATTTAAAGATTTGATTAAGTATCCCACTCAATGGGTTCATAGGCCAAATTGAAATTTTTTATGTTGCAAGGTGATTGGGGGTGAATTCTCATGAGAGGTTATTATTGCATATGAGCTAGTATCTCAAATAATAATGCCTCAACATGATTCTAAGCATTGATGAATGATGCAAAACCAAAATTGGGAAGTTTAGTAAATTTTAGGCTTAATTTGTAATTTTTAGGAGGAATCAATCTAAAGTTTAGTCAAATCCAGTTGTGGCCAGAATTGGGTGTCTATACACACTAGTCTATAGAATACCCCAGACTTTAACCTTGTTTTTTACATTCCTAAAAGATAATGACTCAATCCTATGAAGACTACCACCCATTGTGAAATATAACCTAAATAACCAATGCAAACCAAGACACCACAAATAAACTAAGAAATTAAATGGAATGCATATCAAAAGAATTAATCTATAAGATAATATCCCATAATTCATTAGTTGAGTGCTATCATTTTTAAACACTGGCTCAAATATATTACCCAAATAATGATTCACAACAATAATTTCCTTGAGTACCATCCAAGTGTTGATCCATTTTAAAAAATTACCCCAAAATCACACAAAACCAACACCACAACATCATTAGTTTTAATTTGTATTATAGCACACAAAACCACCACAATACCATCATTAATATAAATCATTAGAAAGAATCACTTAAAAAAATTTCTCTCTCCATAATAATTTTATCTTAAAATGGGAAAGATCAATCTTTAAAACATAATTTTAAAGTAGTCCCTACCCACTATTATCCACACAATCAGTGAAACCATTACCTTCTCTATAGATATGTTGAAAAGAGATAGCCTTCAAAGCATAACCCAACATCAAAATTTATTCAATGATGTACCGGATACAATGATTAGGATTATTATTTATATTGAGATAATTAATCATATTTGAATACTCTCATTAAATAATTAAATTCACATAACCCAACTCTTTTTCTAAATGAATACCCCATAAAGTTGTTAAATCCTCTTCCATATGACTAGTTTGGAACCCCAAACTACCTTCATACACAACTATGATAAGACCAAATTAATATCTAAGATCTCCTCTCCTACTTACCATCCTATGATTCCATTTTGAGGATATGTAAAAATTTAATTTTATCTAGTGATAAGATGGCTTCCTCCATTTAACATCTCTCCTAACATATACACAACTATGACCAGAAGAAATGTTCTCCAAAATATTCCACCTCTTAGTAATCGCTCTATCCTAATCATTTAAAGAATGATTATGAATATAATGAATCACCTTGAAATTATCTTACAAAATATTAATAATATTATCAAAAACTAATTGAATATAACCTTTAACATCACTAAAATTCTATTATTGAGCTCCTTCCAAATACCCCATAGTATATGAGGAAAAATTAATCTCCATAAAATTTCAAGGAATGAGTCAAAAAAGGAGAAACCCAAAACAAACAATTATATTTAAAATAAACATTATGAACCTAATTAACCTAAAAATTACTAATAAAATCTCCCTAGACATTGAAAACAAAAGGACAATCCACCATAAGATGATGAACTGATTCACTTTCCATCTTAAAAAGAAAACAACAATGAACTAAATTCAACCATATTTTGCATAAATTATCTAAGGTAAAAATATTATTATGAAAACATGTCCATATAAAATGTTAATATTAGGAATAACATACTTATCCCAAACCTTCAGCCAAATAAAATATTCCTCATTTTGTAGTAATGAAGCTTCATAAGCAGGCCCAAAATTATAACTGCCATCATCAAAATTAGCCCATAAAAAATTATATTACTTTTGCATATTATGAATTTGACTACCCATTAACAAAAAATTTATATAAAATAATATATTCCTCACTTTCTCTTCAACATTCTCAATATAAATATGTTTTTTTTTTGCCTTTCTGAACATGAATATAGTATGCCACTCTAACTCCACCCAAATTTTTCATTTGATCACTAATATATTTCCAAGGTTTAGAAGCCATAAGTGGTTTATCTAATATCCAATAATATTATCAAATATTTATGTTAATCCCAATTTTTAATCTTCCATCTTCAACCATTTCCAATAAGAAACCTTTTTTGATAATAACATTCCATCTACAAGAACCTTTGCTGAAATCATACTCAACAAGAACAATATTGGAAATTTTATTATTCAGATATTTTGCCTTAAAAAACATTAATCCATGTAAGCTCTTCCTTAATAAATCTCCAAACCAACTTATCAATTAATGCCTTATTCATCCATTTTATGCTTCTAAAACCAAGACCGCTATAGCATTTAGGTAAACATACCTTTTCCACAGCCACTAAAGGTAATCTTCACTTGTACTCAGTCCCAAACCATAGAAATCTCTTTTGGATTTTTCAATATTATCAAGGAAAATTTTATGCATCTTAAAAATAGACATAAGAAATAATGGAAGACTCTATAAAACACTTTTAATTAAAATAAATTTACCAGCTTGAGAAAGAAGTGATCCCTTCCACCCAACAAGTTTAATTTGAAATCTTTCAATAAGAAAATTATATTGCTAAATTTGTAACTTACCAACAAATAATGGCATTAGCAAATACTTAATATTAAGACATCCAATTTGACAACCCAAGATATGTGCACTTTATTATTGTTTCAAAAGTGGAGTATTAAGATAGAAAAATAAGTTACTATCAAAATTAATTACCTATTTGGAAACCACTTTATATGTCTCTAAAACTTTTTTCAATTCCTTTGCTTCCTTTACAAAGTAAATACCAAGGATAATATTATAATCAATAAATTATTAATGAACAGTAGCATCAAATTCTTTAACAATCTTAAACCCCTTAAGATTACCATTGCTAATAGATGTTAAAATATTTATACTTAAAGTATTAGGGATAATGATGAACAAAATGGAGATCATGGATCTCCTTCCATGATTCCTATTTTACTACCAAATTAACCTATAGGTGCACCATTTATGAGAACAAAGAACATAAAGGTTGAGAGACAAGTTTGAATCGAGTTATGAATATGAAATTGAAAATCAAATTTATTAATCACTTAATCCAAAAATTACCAATCCACCCTATCATAGCCTTGATCATGTCTAATTTAAACACCATAATTGAAATCATACTCTTATGAATAGAATGAATGATTTTATAAACTAATACAAATCCATCCTAAATTTGTCTTCTAGCCACAAAACCCTTGGTTTTTAGAAATAATTTTCTCCATCAATGGTTGAATTATTATAGCCAAAATCTTAGTAAAGATCTTATAAATTGAGTTATATATACTAATAGGCCTATGATCAGATAAAGATGAAACAATATTTATTTTAGGAATCAAATCAATGAAGGTATTATTAAATTCACACAAAAAAAATTGTATCTAAAGAATTCATCAGCTAGTACCATGACATCAATAAAAATGATATCCTATAATATCTAAAAAATATGTTATAAATCTATCAGGACCTAAAACCTTATCTTTTTAAAACTAAACACTACATACTTAACATCATCAACTAAAAGAAACTTAAACAAACTAGCATTATCATTATTATAAATTAAATAAGGAATGGATTCCAAAAAAACATGAGCAAGATCATCATCCAATTTTTCCTTAACATCAAATAAAATTTTAAAATAAGGCATAGCTTCATCTTCAATAGTCTACTGATCTAAATAAACAATTCCATTTGAACATTTAATTTGAGAAATTTTACTATGGATTTTATGATTAAGAGTAGACAAGTGGAAAAAAATTAAATTTTATATCACCCTCTATCAACCATCCTTTGATTTTTCCTATAAAAAGATTCCTCTAAAGACACAATATAATTATATTTAATCAATGAAATCTACTCCTCAATCAATATTTCTGCTGAAAGGCCATTCACCACACTCTTTTCCTCAAAATAAACTAAATCCTCTCTAATACTCTTATTTTGTGTGAAGATATTACCATAAACTTGTTTATTCCAAACTCGTATATTCCTCTTTACGTTTTTAAGTTTGTAAATGAATTTGAACATAGCCACCCCTTTAATATTTATATACCATAGTTTTTTAATTTTATCCATCAAAAGAGGATGAAAAAACCACATGTGTTCAAATTTAAAGGGAATACAAACCTTATTAATTATGTCATCCATATTAATAACAAGATGATTATGATTACACCCTATTCCTAGAAGAGAGGATAAGCAAAGTTAAAGCAATCTAAACCAATCAACTAAAAACGTGATTGAATAAGATTAATACCAATACATCTATTTGACCAAGTAAAAGAAGAGCCTCTTAATTGAACATAAAAAATACCATTACTAGAAATGAAACTTGCAATATCATCCATAATCTCATTATAATATTGAATACCACCCAAATTTTCCCTAGGATTAAGGGGAATATTCAAATCACCAACCACCATCCAATTCATTTGCTCAAAAATAGTTATGAACATACTTAACACATTCCATAATCTACATCTAGTAGCATAATTATTAGGCTAATTAACATTTTAAATAATCCAATAATTGCTTTTGAGAATGATAAAAAACATAATATTTAAATGATGATTATTTATAATTATAACTTCAACCTATAACAAAGAACCATTATAAAAAGTATCAATTCCTTCTAAGACCCTATGAAACTTGTACTTTTAACTTTATCCTCATTTCAAATCACCCTCTTAGAATTTTTCACTATTTATTCATTCATATTATTCTCTTGAATAACTAAAACACATGGATTATTATTCAAACATAATTCCTTTAATAATATATGCTTAATAACATGATTTAGGCCACTAATATTACAATTAATCATCTTAATTTATAATAATGAGAGGGTCCCTTAGATGATCTAAGAGATAATTTTATTTTTACAACATCAACAATATCCTTATTAATCTTTTTTATATGAGTTTAAAATAGTGTCAATTTACCCACCTTCTTAGAAGAACCAACATCGAGATATTTAAAAAGACCTTTCTACTTATATGGAGTTGAACTCACTTCTTTGCCTGAGGATTGTCTACCAGAAGTCAGTGAAGATAAAACACTAATAATACCTTTAAAAGACTTAGAATTAATCTTATATTGGATCTCCCCATTTATGAAGTAATCTATCCTAGAAATATGATCTGTACACACCATGTTTACTCCTTCAACATGGCAAATAACTCTATCTACAACTTATTTTTTTTTATCTAAATCCATTAGACTATGAAACTAATTTGAAACAAGAACACACTATTTAAGATCATTCAAACCCACAAAAAGAGTCATCTCTTCAACCAATAATTCTGACCAACCACACATCCAACTATAAGGAACCCAAAATCTAAAATAGGCAAGACCTTAGATGAATTTTCTATAGGATCCATTATAAAAATCTTCCCACCCTTTAAACTATCATCACTAATAAAAAAAGAGGAACTGATACAATATATTTACCACCAACCAAATTGACACCCAAAACATCAGAAACATATTTGAAGGATTGTCAATAACCATTATGGATATAATGTAATCAATCTTTAGAACCTGACCAACATCCACCTTATTAATATCTAAGTTTCTAATAATATCATTAAATGAAACCTCTTTACATTTATTTTTCCAAGATAAATTATCATTTCTTGAAACATAAGAATTACCCCTTTTGAAAAAATGAGGATAGTTTCTAGTCATTTATCCCAACTTGTTACAACCATCACATTTCAACGTTTAATCTTTGTATTCAATTTTTTGTACCCATTTACCCCTACTAAAATGAAGATAAACACATGAAGAAAGTTCTTGATTCATAAAAATATTAACATAAAATCTTACATGAACTAATCTAGTCCTTGCCTTGGTAGTAACATATAAAGCTATAAGATACAAAAATGTCTTAGCTATACTTAGAAATAAATCATCTTCCTAGAATTCCATTGGGAGACTAGGAAATCTAACCCAAATAGGCATAAGATTTATGTTTTATTTATTATAATAAAAACCAAGTTTTCATTTATTTAAGAATAACCTTCATCTTATTAGAAATGATGGTCCTCCTATAGACACCCCATTTTTACAAATTTTGTGTCTAAATGGTTGTTAGAATGACTTATTGAAAATAATGCAAATTAAGCCTAGAAACCATTAAAACACTCCAATTCATCTGCACACATCATGTGCAATTCTTGATTTTTGTCAATATGTTCCCAATTAGGATAATACCTTATATGTAATTATCACATTCTTTTAATTATTATCTAGTCAATTTGTGACCTAAAAGCTAACTTTTTTTACCACTTATATAAGATAAACTTGTCAAAATTTAGATATGGCAATTAACTTGATTACAGGGGCTTAATTGGTTAAACCCATTTAAATGCATAGTCAAAATGTCCATGGATAATTATTGAATTTATATTTTTAAAAATTCATAAAATATGGATTGATGACATCATAAAAAATATCTAAAATGGTGACATCATGCATGACATCACCTTGAAAATTGTCAAGCACTTATATTGAAAATATCAAATAAATATCTAAATTTGTAATCCATTCTTATTAATTACAAAATTTAATGCCTTAAGCCTCCAAAATTAAATATATTTATGTCTACACATCTTGATCTCAATATGGATGGTCATAAATCAATTCCCTCATTTCTAAAAATCTATAAATATAAGGGTCCTCACTCATTCTTTTAAGTTATTTTTATGTAAACTTATTATGTACAATTATCTTCATAAAGATTCAGTTATGAAAACTTATTATATAGAAATTACTATACAAAATCTTCATTGATTTACCTGATTAGCCCAAATCAAAGAACCTAAACCATTGGTGAACTAGGATATGATAGAGGTTCTTGACACCTCATTGACAAGGACTTGGAGCACCAAATCCAAAGAAAAACATTCTTATTAAACCAATTTTGAGGGAGAATAGCTACATGGAAGGTATAACATCATATTACTTTGATAATTAGTTTTTTTAATTCATTAGAACCACCCCTTAATGGATTAGGCTTGATAAGTTAGGTCTTTATTCTTATTTTGGATATTTATGGACTAACACATGATCTAACCTTGTCTCATAATTATATTCTACATTAAGGAATACCTAGTGGGACAACTTAGCTCACACATCAATTTTATCCCTTCTATTTAAGCACTTAAACCCTCTTTTGAGGCTAATTTTCTCTACTTTTTCTCTAATTTTTGTGTTTGTGACTTTTGGACTGAATAGAAAAATTGACCTATAAAATGATGAATTAAACCTAAACATTAGTGAGAATACCTTGTTAAACAATGAAATAACCTATGAAATAGTGAGATCACTGACACAAATGACAAAATCAAACTTTCTATTTTATGTCTTTGTCTATGTGTTTTTATAGAATTAAGAAATTGACCTAGAGATTGGTGGGTTTGACATATCGAATGGTAGGTTTTCCAACATATCAATAAGATCATCCTAGGATAAGACCTACAAGTAACTAATGTGATTTTCATTTCTATCATTTTTATCATTTTAGTGAGTTCACCCTATCTATCGATGAAAATGCCATGTTAATTAGTGGTATCATCTTGTAATCATTAGGATCATAAAATAGTTCCTTTTGTGTCTCTATGTATTATCAAAATCATCTTGAGGAACAACATAATCAGCCTATCAGATGGTAAAAATGCACTATAGAATTCTAGAATTGACTGTCAAAAAATAAAGAGCTAAAATAACAAATAGTAAATTTATTTGAACATCCTACACTCATGTTTTAGACTTCTATCACTCTATTTTTAGGTTTTTAAGATACTTATATTCCATTTTTTAATAAGCAAATTGAAAATTTCACTTCATATCTCATTTAATGTCTAAACAAACTCAGACTTTAGTTAAATGATCTTAAGAGCTTTTGCTTTCTGATTATTATTGTGTGTTTGTTTTACAAACCAAGTCTAGCATGTATGCTCTCTCCCATCCCTTTTAGGGAAATTTGGTGGTAAAAAATGCTTCCCTTATTGATTTTTATAAGTTTGAAATTATATTTTCTAATGTGGTCTCCGAAATTTGAGTGATCCCCAAATAACCCTAAAGTCTTTCTACACTTTTTATTTCTTACATCTTGCCTTGTGAGAAGGAATTCATAACCACTCTATGGGTACTCTAGGGAAACATTAACCCAGTAATTCATATCTAAACATAATTTAAACCCCACCCCATATTATGGGTATATAAATTGAGGTTTACTTATTAGGATGCTTATTTGAGTAGTTAAACAAGCTCTATTAGTAAGAAATTACCTTAGAACATAGGTTTAACTTGGATATCACACTACACTAAGTACTTGATGGATGTAGTGGTTGTAAAAAGGACAAGACATTTTCAAAAAAATATATTTACCATGTCTCCAAATGATGTGTTTCACCCTAGTGTTATTCACACATATGGGACCATTTAGAACGTATGAGAAATGATAGTTTTTAAAATAATCCCACCTGCCATGGATTATTATTGGTCCCAAAGTTCCAAGTTGCCATACAATATCTTGATATAAGAGGGGGAATAAAAACCCTAATTTTCATGTGCATAAAATTGATTGGATTTATAAATTAATTCCTCTTAAGAAGGAGTATATAGATAGAATCTAAGAATATGAAGCTACCTTGTTTGTTTATTAAGATATAACATACATTTCAGTGTTTTTGTTGTTATTATTTATCTACATGGTCTTTGAGTCTAAAAAAAAATAGTGAACTAAAAATGCATAAAAAAACAAAAAACTTGTTATACACCATTTCTTTTGAACAAAGAGATGTTATGTTGGTCAAATCCAAATCACCTTTTTGCCTTATTCAAAAATTTGATCAAATCATTGTGTTTGTATTTCCAAATAACATTGTTATGTTTTTCATTTGATTTTAGAACTATTCATCACTTTAAAAATCTAAATTCTTTCTATTTAATCCAACTTCTAAATCTTGTCTTTCTAAGTTCTAAACCAAGGTGCTACTAGTTTACCTTTTATGCTTGGTTTCAGTAACTTGGGTGAGATTTTCCATTTTTATTGAAGGCCATTACCTAGAATCAGCCCCATTATATTATTATTTTAGACTTATATTATCTTGAATTCAATCACATGCTAAGTTGCTGGACCATTCTAATCTCTTTTCCATGTGGCACCATTGCAATACCCATTTAGTTTTGGCTTTATACTTAGGATTGTTTTGTTAGTTCACATATTGAGCTTCTTAGTTCATATATTAATCTTCTTGATCATAAATGCCTTATTATGGATTATATAGCCATGAATAACCTTAGTTATGTTTACCATTTCATGGTATTGACATACTTTTATCTTAAATTTTTATGTGATAATTTTCACCCTAATTTCTAAGATTGTTTTACCCTCTTCTAATTTTGATGATTTCAACTAACCAAGGTTGAGTAATTTTATAACCTTTTTCTTCTAATTATGTGATGTCACACCATTTGATTTTATTATAATCTCATTTTACCTTGTAATTATTTTATTGATGAATCTAAATCACATTTTAAACATTTTTAAAACTAAAATCTAAAAGCTTCACAAATGTAGAAAACCATCTTCAAACTATTGCATCTTTCCTAGACTGATACTACCCTTTTTTGGGGCATCTTTTCTAGACCAATATCACCCTTTATGGGGGCATCTATTCTAGGATAATATTTCCATATTTTGGGATAATTATTAATTAATAAATAAATCCATGGTAATTTTAATATGATGACCCCATTCTCCTCTTTTGGTCTACATTAACAATCAAGCTCTAAAGTGGTCAAAGGTTACTATTAACCATATTTGACCTATAGGTCAAGTTAGGGTCCATAAAAGTAAAAAATTGGTATTTAATGTTTTATAGGATATAAAATTTGGTAATATGGTGTATTATAGGACATTTAGTGTGATTTCATGTTATATTATCCTTAGTCATTAGCCTTCTTAGTTCTTATATCATTTTGAGTCATTTAGGGCTCATAAATGAGCATTAAATTTGTTTTAAGGCATCATTGGGAATTTTGAAGGTGTAAAATGGGTAATTTAATGTTCCATGTGTCATATTATTCCTTAATCAATTGTTCATAACTAAAAGCGGTAGGTTTTTCAGAAGAAAGAGTAGTTTTCTTGGGAAAAGAGAAGAGTTTGGCACTTGTACGACCCATGGGGAAGTGTGACACATTGGATAAGGTAGCGTAATTACTATTATACTTAATTAGATCCATATTAGTTATTTACATGCTTTGTAAATTCTAAAAAAGGCCTAAAACCTTTCTGCTCCTTTTTCACCCTTCTAGGCACATAAAACCAGTCTTTAGGTTTGTACTTGGTATGAAGAGTTGGATAAATTCCAAGTAAAATGAATTTTAGAGGTGAAAAAAAAGTAAAATATATTAATTTACATAAAAATATTTAAAATAATGGTGGCCTGTGCTTTATGAACAATCCTCATGAAGTTGACTATGTTTTTCTGCTTGCTAATCTATGTACCCTATGGGTTTTGCCTTCGTTTGAGTAGTTTCAAAAAATACAATGATTGAGATGGTTTAAATATGATGTTTAATATATAACTATTTTTACCCATTATTTTTTTAATGTTTCATGATTTTTTTATGATCAAAGTAGCCTAGGTTGCAAGAGGAAGCACTTTTCTATGAAACATGTAGTTTTTCACCATGTTCAAGATTTTCATGCTTTGACAATGGATATAGGGAGTTGTGATAAGTTAGTTATCATGTTTTAAATTTTATTTTGATATAATTTAATTTAAATTTAATTATCCAAATCAATCTCCATGAAAGTGTAGTTATTGAATGCCATACTTAATTCAGTCATACATAGTCAACTAGGTGAACTATGCAAAGCTCTAAACCACATCCATGGAGTTTTGATGGAGAGTTTTAAATTTTTAAAACACCTTAATATAAAAATAAATAAAATTTATACTTTTCATTGTCATAATGAAGACTATAACAGTGATCACTCCATCACCATTACTCAGTCTACACCATATAACTACACTTACAGGTATCATGCATGAGCAAACACATGAGAAGGAGGTTTTGTACTAATTTTATGTCATTTAAGTTTAAATTAATCTATTTTATTACTTTTTTAAGTCCAATAATTGATCATAATAATTAGAATCTACATATTATCTACATTTATCATCCTTATTGTCTGTATGTGAGAATATACACTTACAAGTGTTACTACAGGAGGATGAGAACTCTCAATGAAAGAGTTGGAAAATTTAAAACCTCCCTTGGAATATTATATTGTTTAATATATAGTAATAAATATTCTTTAATCCTTAAGTGAACAATTTATAATGAGAAACCATGATCATGAGGTGATTGTGTATCCAAGGCCCTTTTCCCAAAAAATATAAAATAGAGGCGTAAGGCCATTTTGATAGAGTCATATGATAGGGTTATAATAAACTCTTATGAATCTTATTATGATAATATTTTAGTATATATAAATGATATGGACTCCATAAAATATTTAGGGAAGAAGACTAATGGAGGTTGGAGGTTTGAAGGCTCAAAGTTGCCTACAAAAACACTAAATTTCTTCAATATCATCTATGGGATTTTGAGTTTTAAGAAACCTTTATTTGAAAAGTTAGTACTAGACCATGACACTATGTTTGAAGATTCATACCAAGTTTTAAAATAACATAAATGAATTGGAATATGCCTAAGGTGTAATTATATGGTTAGATGCTCATCTATAGGTATAGAATGACCTAAAAAATGCCACCTACAACCTACCTATAGGTGCTCATAGAGCTCTTAAGGTGAAATTAAAGGATAATGAGGCATATACTTAAACACCTACCATGAAATTTTGAATATAGTTTTCTAATTTTCTAAAAAAAAATAATAAATTAGTTTCTAATTGTAAAATATTCACCTATAGGTCTTGATACTCCCACATAGTTAGCTAGAGGTGACTGAGATAGACAGTAAAATAAAGCATGACATCTAAGTGTTATATTATATTAACTCAAGGAAATTAAAAATGAATAAAATAATTTGTAAATCACCATGGAAACTTAAATAATCATTCTAAACATTATTTCAAGGCCTAATTCAAACATCAACACCTAGAACCAATTGAAGATGAATGTATAGGGCACTGAGCAATGAAGGTGATGATTCTTAGGGTTGATGTAGTTCAAACATCAAGGAATGAGTCCAATAATATATAGATGAACATGAATCTTAAATAAAGACATTAAATAATTAATTAAACATAAAACATTAAGGATAACTATAAGAGTCACTTTTGAGGAGAGAACATAAAAATATAGTCAGCTACCTTGACTAGTCTTAAGAACAATTCCACTTCAAGGTGAAAGCATGAGTGATAAGGGTTTTAAGGAATGATGAGGACATATAAAATGGTAATGATAATATTTTTAAAACCTAATAGGAAGAAAATATATGAAAAGGGACCCTTTATCAAGTAAGACATAGTTTACATCAAATCTTATTTACAACCTATCTTCCTAGGAGCCTATTTTAGGATTTGAGTTGGGAGGTCTGCAAACTTGGTCAGGGAATAAAACATAGTATAGATCACATAGATTAATCGAATGTTCCAATAAAATATTAAAATTTATCTAGGTAAATAGGTGATCACCCTTTGTTTTATCTCAAATAGAGGGCAATCACTTGTGAATAAAACCTACATTCTAGAGAAGATGGGTGAGAAAGCATGAACCAAAAGCTAAAATAGCCTTGTAAGAAATTGTGGATAGTTGTAAAACACATAGGGAAATATGGTAGAACATTCATAAAAGTATGGAATTCAATAGGGTACCCTACACTCTTGAGGTTGCAATTAGGCCTTTTAGGTAGGTTTAGGACTAGTGTCCAAATGAGGAGTCATTCACACTTCTAGAATTAGATATGCATTATAACCTATTGGATCATGTTCATAAGGAATTTAAGTTTTGTTTCATATTTTATCTTTCAAATAAATAATCAAGAATCCCTTTTTAGGCTTAGATACAACATTAGGCTAGTTAAAATGAGGAATCAAGATCAACAAGATAGTTTTGGATGCTCACATCTCCCTTGAAGTTGTGCATGGGAATATAAGAAGATTAGGGATGTTTTTAATGTATTTAAATTTTATTTTGTGGAATTAGTTTTAGAATCCAACATCCAACCTTTATGAATAAATCTTAAGAGGTAAAAATAGGCTTAAACCCTTGGAAACTCTGGTTATTGACCCAATGGAGAAAAGGAGGTTGGAAAATATTATAATAGACTAGTTTGACCATGAAAGTGATTAGAAATTATAGAGACCTCACTTAGGCTCTTCCCCATCCTATTGGACTATATGGAATCTATATTAAAAGGGTTTTTTTGATAGTTTTATGCATTGTGTAAGTTCTAAGAACGTTCAAAATATGAAATCAAGTTTGGGTGGAATCTTAGGACTTGTATTAGATCAATTTTTATGGTCATTTATTGGTTCATAAAAACTTATAAGTGTTAAAACAATATCTATCATCTTAGCCATTCAAAACTAGTATAGTGAACACATTGGTGAAAAGTGTGGAAAACTTTAAGTGAGTTGATTTTAAGGTGTGTTTGATGCCTCTAAGGCCATGGAGGGTCCTGAGAAGTATCATCCACTCCTTTATATGGATTTACATGAGATGCCTTTTTGGAGGCCAAGTACACAGGGTGCATGAAAGAAGAGTTTTTTATATTATAGATGGTAATAGATCATTTCCAATGATTCCAAAAGACCAAGAATAAAACTAATGAATAGAGAGGCATGACTAAAATCCTTTCCTCTTATTCTAATCATCAGACCTATCCCTAATAAGTTTTGGGGTGTTCAAATAGGTCCAAATCATGAAGGTAATTTTTTGAGCTAGAATGAGAACTTTCATGCCGCTTTTCATGAGTTTCATGCCTTGTATGGCCACTTGTCTCTTTTATCCTTACATGGTTCATCCCAAATAATTTTATCATGCATAATTAACTCCTTTTCTTAGCTTTAAAAGTGTCCTTATGACCTATGGACTTATATTTTTTCCTCTCTATCTCAATTTCTATAAGAACTAGCCATTTTGGCCATTATAACTGATGCTCCACTTGAGTATGGTGAATTTCTGCTCATTTTCATACCATTTGATCAGTAAGACTACTTATTTTTACCTTTTCCATAACTATTCATAGTGTCTTTACTTGGATGATGGATCTTGCTTAGTGAAGACTATGGATTACTCAGCATGGTGTGTCATTCTCTCACCTATTTGTGGCTTCTTCTTGCAGGTCATGTGAAGTGTTCTAGGAAATGTCAAGGTTCATTGATTTAACCTATTTATTAGTGACATTAAAGGCCTATTGTATAGTATTCCTAGCCTTACACATTCATCCATAACCTCATAATGAAACATTGATTTGAGAAGAATTATATTGGAAAAGTGTATGTTTGGTTAGTCCTTTATTATCATCTATAACATGTAGCTGGTTGAAAGATCAACTTATTTGGTGTATCACCTCCCTTGAGATAGTTTGCTTTCATTTTTCTCTCTCCCTTTTCCCCCCAAATTTTAGGTATAGTAGTGATCGAAAGTGGTACATCAATGGAGATATCCCTATCTAGAGATTCCCCAATCCTTAGGCTACCCAAAAGCCTAGAGGTGTTTTAATTGTGCCACTTGGATGAGGAGAGATAATATATCTCCTCAAAGGGTGCAAATCTAAGTGATAATAGTTTTTGGCATGCCTGATAAGACTCTTAGTCCAAGAAGTTGAAAGAGTTTTGTTTTTTTCTTTCAAAAATCAGCATTTAGAGGCATTTATCTAAGGATAAATGGTGAATCTTAGATGAAATAATCTAGTCAAGTAACCTAGGTATTCCTTTTTAATATTATTGATAATTGTTCCTTGTGTTTTTCTTTTTAATGGATTTCTATGGCTGACTTTGGTGTTGAGTTTTTTTTAACACAAGTTGGTGAGGTATATCAAGCCTATAGTATCCCCTATCATCCCTATCATGATCCTTCTAGATATAACATGAAGTGTACCAGATCCAACATGAAGTGTATCAATCATATAACTAACCTTCTCAATGTCTTTCTCCTCCTAGTCAACCTAGTCACTTCTCAAGTCAATCCATTTCCACTTTCAAGCAAATAATTTTGGGCCATGAGAAGTACATGTTGGATCTTGACACACAAAGGGGATATGGTATAAATGTTCCTATAATTCATATTAATAATATGAGAGATGAATTATATTTGTTTAAAAGAGAGTGGGCACCTATTGAGAGAGCTAATTGTGAAAGGCTCACAATTGAGATGTTAGATGTGAGTGGCTTGGTTTATTCCTTAAAGGATAGGCTAATAATTCATGAAAGTAAGCCTCAAAAAAACTATTAGCCTTAGTATCCACTTCCTAAAGATTTATATCAGTCCTAATTAACTATTACTCGTGATTCTAATCAAGCTTATCAAAGTCATCATTTTCCCAATCAGCTAGAAGAGAGAGTTGAAAAGAAAAACCTTATTTTTAAAGTAAATATTGATAGGTATATTATGTTTTATTCTATGTAGATGAATTAATCATTTTCATAAACAAAAAAAATTGAATCTAAGACCTCATTTCCCTCTCCCATTACATCCCCGTCTCAATAAAAAACCTCTAGATGTGAAATTCCAAGTTGGAGACAAGGTGGAGAATCCAAGCCTAAGGAGATTCCAAGTTTCTTAAACACTTCATCTACTCCTCAAGATACATCACTACCTAAATAATATACTCATAATAATAACATCCTAAGTTAGAATAAGATATTGGAATTATGAGGAAAGAAAGAGGATAGAAGTCTTGACAAGGAGTGTGAAGTTGAGAAAAAGATTGTACATATGCAAGTCCCTCCCACCCTTCCTCAAGAGACATCTTGTTTTCAATGTCATCCCTATTGTACTCCTCATCCTCATGATGATTCATATTAAATTCAAGAGAGACTTTTCTAATAGAACCTAGCCAATAAAATTGAAAAATTAGACTCAAGGATGAAATTGCTAAGTCAACGTGTGATGGAAGGTTTAGACCCAAAAGAATATCATGTGTTCAAACACACCCCATATAACCTCCCTAAAGAAATATTTAAAGATAAATAATATTTAAATTAAGTGATTGTAAAGTGGAAGGAATATAACCAAGATATCTTAGCCCAAGGTCTGTCTCCCCTTCCTCAAAAGCTTATAATAGGATTCCCTACAATGCATTCTTAATCTAATTTTGAGTCCTATATTCCACCTCCACCAACTATTTCATCTTTTCCTCACCCAATCACACTTTTCATTTATGGACCTATGTTATGGGAACCTAAAGAGGAGAATTTGTTTGAGGAAAATTTATAACTCTGGCTTGAATAAAATGTAACTCCTTGGAAGCCTCATTTGGCTAGGTCATATGATTACAAGATGCCTAGTCTTGGCATCACCAAGAATAAGAAGGAGATTGAAGATATTGTATCCCTTGAGAAGAAATATTAGATAATGATATCTGAGATACAATTTAAAATCCCTCAAGAGGTCCTAAGTGCTGAAGAAGAGGTGATTCCTTATGTTGAATCTCCTTTTTTGGTTCATAATAAAGAGTGTCTTCCTTGTGTCAAAAAATAAATATTTGATCAAGTCATTTCAGATTATAAGGAAGAGGATGAAGGATATTCTATTGTTTTCCCCCTTCATGATGTTAATCAAAGAGAGGATGAGGACTTGTGTTAGTATTTTAAAAAAAATTACAATGAGTTTGAGTCTCTCAAAGGGTCTACCACTTCCTTAGAGATAGTTGCAAATGATGGTAAACAAGATCACATTTTTAAAAATGTCATAGATGATAAAGAGAAAGGTTAAAATAAACCTTTGGAGGTTAAGACAAGCTTCTACTTCCCTCAACCTTTAAAGGAACAAGAAACTACTCCTTTTGAGATCATGCCTACAAAGAAGATGCAAGTTGGTCATGAGATGAAGAGTTGGCATCAATATGAGGTATATGTACAAGGATAAGAGTAATTATTTAAAATTTGTGACCTATTTTAAGATGATATACTTGAGAACATATAAATTGAAGTGCCAAGAAATAGGTTTGATCCATCAAGTGTTCAATCCAATGAGTAAAATGCTTGACACCATGATTCACCTCATGAAGAAGGAGATAGAAGAAAATTTCATTCTAATCTTGGAAATGGAGGTATTCTTAATTTTTAGTTGTATATAGTTGTTTTATTCTTATTTTCCTATGTTATTTGAGCATATGTGTATCTTTTTAGTTAGTTTTATTTATTTCATGTGCGTCTTTTGTTTTGTGTGGTTGATGTAGTCAATTGGTCTTGTCTTGATCTAAGTTGTGGTCAGTGGTCAAAGGTCTCATTTTTTGTTTCATACTTTAGATGAATCCCTAAGCCTAATAGACTTATAAGGCTACTAGTCTAGTTAGTATAACAGGTATACTACCCCTATGAGTCAACGATTTGTTGATCAAATTTGAACTTATGGGTCAAATTAGGGCCCCTATAGGTAAAAAATTAGTATTTATATGTTTTATTGGTCCAAAATCTGTTCATAAGGTGTATTATAGGTCATTTATTGTGATTTCATATTATATTAGCCTTAGTAATTAGCCTTCTTCATTCTTATATCATTTTGATTCATTTCGGGGTCATAAATGAGCATTAAATTAGTTGTACAACATCTTTGGGAAGTTTGAAGGTGTAAAAATGGGTTATTTAATGTTAAATTTTCCCTATATTCCCTAATCAACTATTCATAACTGAAAGTGGTAGGTTCTTCTGAAGAAATAGCAATTTTCTTAGGAAAAGAGAAGAGTTTGGCAGTTATACGACCCATGGGGAAGTATGACATGTGGGAGAAGGTCATGGAATTAATATTAAGATTATTTAGATCCATATCAGTGATTTAAATGATTTTAAATTTGTAAATAAGGCCCAAAATTTTTCTACTCCTTTTTCACCTTTCTAGGCACACAAAACTAGTCTTCAAGTTTGTACTTGGTATGGATAGTTGGAGAAATTCTAGGTCAAACACATTTAAGAGGTGGAATTATAATAATATATATTAATTTTCATAAAAATATTTTGAATAATGGTGGATTTTTATTTATGAACCATCTTCATGAAGTTGAATGTGTTTTTTTACTTGCTAATCTATGTACCCTATAGGTTTTACTTGGTTTGAGCAGTTCCATACAATCTAGTTGATAAGATAGTTTATATATGATTTTTAATATATAAAATCATGTTACCCATGATTTTTTTCAGGTTTCATGATGTTTTTATGAGCATAGTAGCTTAGGTTGTAAGAGGAATCACTTTTCTATGCAATAGGTAGTTTTTCACCATGTGTCAAGATTTTCATGCTTTGACAATGGATCCAGGGAGTTGTGATAAGTTCACTATAATGTTTAAAATTTTATTTTTATCTAATTTCATCTAAATTTCATTCTCTAAATCAATCTCCATGAAAGTACAGTCATTAAATGATATACAGTCAATTGGAATAGGACTGCCATACACAGTCAACCAAGTGAGCTATGCAAAGCCCTAAAACACATCTATGGAGTGATGATGGAGGGTTTTAAATTATTAACATAAATTAATATAAAAATAAATCAATTTTATACTTTTAATTATAATAATTAAGACTATAATAGTTATCACTCAATCACCATTACTTAATCTACACCATAAAACTACACTTATAGGTATCATGAATGAAAAAAATTGTGAGGAGGTTTATTAATTATTTTAGGTAATTTAAGTTGAAATTAATCCATTTAATAAATTTTAAAATTCCTAAAATTTATAATAATCATGTGAATTTTCATACTACTTACATTTATCATCCTTACTACCTGTATGTGAGAATATACACTTATAGGTGATATTGTAGGAGGCTGAGAACTCTCAATGGAAGAGTTAGACAAGTTAATATATCCATTGGAGTCTTATAATTTTTAAAATATAATAATACATATGATTTAGTCCTAAATTGGAAACTTTAAAATGAAAAACCATGATCATGAGGTGGTTGTGTATCTAGGGCTCTTTTCCTTGAAAATGCAAAATAGAGGCCTAAGGCCATTTTGATAGTCATATGATAGGGTTATAATTAGTTATGATTCATAATATTTTGATAATATTGTATCCTATAACAATTATAATGACTCAAAAAAATATTTAGTGCATAACACTAATGGATAATGGAGATTTGAAGGCTCAAAGTTGCCTACAAAAACACTAAATCCTTCAATATCATCTAAAAGATTTTGAATTTTAAGCAACCATTGTTTTAAAATTTGGTACTATACCATGACACTATGTTTTAATATTTATACCAAGTTTTAAAATCACATCATTGACTTGTAATAAGCCTAAGGTGTAATGCCATGGTTAGATGCTCATCTACATGTATAGAATGACCTAGAAAAGGCCACCTAGAACCTACCTATAGGTGTTCATAGATTTATTAAGGTGAAATTGGAGGATAATGAGACATAGAATTAAAAACATTCCATGAAATGTTGAATATATTTTTTTAATTTTCTCCAAAAAGAGAATAACATAGTTTCCAATTGTAAAATCTTCACCTATAGGTCTTGAGATTCCCACACAATCAACTGGAGTTGACTGAGATAGACAGTGAAATGAAGTGTGACATCTGAGTGTTATATTGTATGAACTCAAATAAACAAAAAATGAATATATTGATTTATAAATCAACATGGAAACTTCAATAAGGGTTCTAAACATTCTTTTAAGGCCTAATTCAAACATCAACACCTATATCCAATTGAAGATGAATGTACAGGGTAGTGAGCAATGACGGTGATGATTCTTAGGGTTGATGTAGTCTCAACATAAAGGAATGATTAAAATCATATACATATATATATATATATATATTAAAATTAAGATTAAATAAATGTATTAAATCATTGAATTCAATCTAAAACTTTTAAGATATCTATAAGAGTCACTTTGAGGAAAGATCACAAAAATACAGTCAGCTGCCTTGACTAGTCTTAAGAACAATTTAACTTCAAGGTGCAAGCATGACTGAGAATGGTTTGAGGGAATGATTATAACCTATAAAATTATATTTATCATCACTTGACACTCCAATATCATTAAAATAGATGAAAATGGACCCTCCATCAATTAAGACATAGTTTACATCAAATCCTACTTACAGTTTATCTTTTTAGGAGCCTGCTTTGGAATTTAAGGAGTTGGAAGGTCTAGAGACTTAGTCAAGGGCTAAAAATGGTAAAAATAACCTATATAAATTTATTAATCCCATAAAATATTAAACTTTGTCCAAGTAAATAGGGTAGTGCCCTCTATTTTATCTCAGATAGAGGGCACTCTTTTTGCGCAAAACCTACATTTTAGAGAAGATGGGTGAGAAAGCATGAACCAAAAGCTAAAATATCCTTGTAGGAAATTGTTCAAAGTTGGAAAAAATATAGGTTAATATGGTATAAAATTCATAAAATTATTGAATTCAATAGGGTATCCTACACTCTTAAGCTTGCAATCAGGCCTTTTAGGAAAGTTTCAGCCTAGTGTCCAAATGAAGAATCATTCACACTTATAAAACTAGATATGCATTATAAACTATTTAATCATGTTATGAAGTTCATTCTAAGTGTTTTCAATCTTCTAGGTTTTAAATAAATCATCATTAATCCCTTTTTAGGCTTAGGGACAATATTAGGCCTATTAAAATGAGGAATCAAGGTCGACAATATAGTTTTGGATGCTCACATCTCCCTTGAAGTTATGAATGGGAATAAAAGAAGGTCAAGGATGTTGATGAAGGTGTTGAAATTTTATTTTGTGGAATTATTTTGAGAATCAAATTTCTAACCTTTATGAATAAAGCTTAAGAGGTCAAAATAGACTTAAACCCTTACAAACCTTGGTTATTGACTTGATGGAGAAAATGAGGTTTGAAATATATTCTAATGGAATAATCTGGCCATGAAAGTGAATGCAAATTGTATATAAATTAATCAATATCCTCGTCATCCTACTATAATGTACAACATCTATATAGATAGGGTAAAAATAAGGTTTTATTAACTATTTTATGCATTATGTAGGTTCTATGAGCATTAACGAGATGAAATAAAATTTGGAGGGAAGCTTAGGACTTAAAATAACTCACTATGTTAATTTATTTCTTCATAAAAACTCCTAAGTGTTAAAATAATAGCTCTCATCTCAGCCAATCAAAACTAACATAGTGAACACAATAGTGATAAGGGTTGAAAACATCAAGTGTGCTGATTTTAAGGTGTGCATGATTCCTCTAAGGACATGGAGGGTCTTGAAAAGTTTCATCCATTACCTTGTATATATTTTCATGGGAAACCAATTCCTTTTTAGAGGCCATGTGTGTAGGGTGCATGAAGGAAGATTTTTTTAGATTCCAGATGGTGATAACTCATTTCTAGATGATGCCAGATGACTAAGACTAAAACAAATGTATGTAGAGACATTTTTGAAATCCTTAGTTTTTATTACAATAATTATACTTATCCATAATTAGTTTTTGGATGTTTAAATAGGTCCAAATCATGAAGGCAGTTTTTTGAGCCAAAATGAGAACTTTCATGTCACGTTTTATGAGTTTCATGCCTTGTATGGCCACTTGTCTCTTCTAACCTTACATTTTTTGTCCCACATCCTCTTCTAATGAAAAATTAAACCTTTTTATTAGCTTTAAAAGTTTCCTTATGACCCTTAGACTTCTCTTTTCTCCTCTCTCTCTCAAGTCCTATAAGAACTAGCCATTTTGGCCATTATAACTTATGTTCCACCTGAGTATGTTGAAGCCTTGATAATTTCCATACCATTTGATAAATAATACTACTTATTTTTACCTCTTTCATAATTTTTCATAGTGATTTAACTTATATGATGGCTCTTTCTTAGTGAAGACTATATATTCCTTAGCATGTTGTGTCCTTCTCTCACCTATTTGTAGCTTCTTCTTGTAGGTCATGTGAAGTGTTCTAGGAAATGTCAAGGTTGAGTGAGTCAACCTATTCATGAGTGCCATTAAAAGCCTATTTTCTAGTCCTCCTAGCCTTATTCATACATCCTTAACATCATAATTAAACATTGATGTGAGAAGACTTAGATTGGAAAAGTGTATGTTTGGTTAGTTCTTTGTTCTCATGTGTAACATGTAGCTAGTTGGAAGTCATAAAATTATTTGGTGTATAAAATCTCTTAGGATATTTTTATTTAAATTTTATATCTCCATTTTCCCCCAAAATTTTAGGTGTATTAGTGATCCAAAGTGGTACATCAAATGAGCTAACCCTATCTAGAGATTCACCTCATCCTTAGGCTACCCACAAGCCTAGAGGTGTTTAAATTATGAAAATTAGATGAGGAGAGCCAAGACATCTCCTCAAAAGGTGTAGATCCAAGTGACACCAGTTTCATTCTAGGTCTTCCTTATTTAGCATGTTTTATAAACCAAGTTTCATAACACCCAAAGATTACCATTCTAGGCCCTCATCCTTTTGCCTGTATTAACAACCAAGATACACAACATCTAAGGGTTACCATTATAGGTATTTTTCCTTTATCTTTCATGAGAAACTAAGCTTTGTAATGTCCAAGGATAACCATTATAGGTCTTCCTCCTTTAACCTACATAAGTAACCAAGCTCTATAGCTCCCAAGGGTCACTATTATAGGCCCTCTTCCTTTAGCTTGTGATAGTAACCAATATTTTCAATCCCCATTAATTACCATTTTAGGCCCGTCACAAATATTTTTTTAGCACATTATTGAAAAAATTTAAATATAAAATCCATTCTTTGTTGATGACTTCTTCGATAGTCTAATTTTTGGAGAGGCCATTATTGAAACACAAGCCATTATTCACCCTGTGTTAACTATTCTCCACTTTGTAAAATTCAAGTCATTCATTGAGACATAATAAAGCCAACTATTACCTCTATAATATCCATCTTATGAGGACCAAAATGTTTTCAAACTTGATATTTTACAACCAAGTGTGTATGAAGGTTGAAACAATCATTAAATTCTCGATGTTATTATTGTAAAACCCATTCTTGATGAGTCAACATATGATGAATCAACTTTAGATACTTTACCTACCAAGGAACCTCATTTTTACAAGCCAATATTAATGGAGTTGTCTATCAACTCTTGTCCTTTTTTTGAAACACCTCACTTTGACTAGCTAGCCTCTATGGAGTTGTCTCTAGACATTTTCTCCTTGTTGAGTAGTCTCACTTTGATAAGTCAATCTCTATGGAGTCACCCTTAAGCTATTTTATCTCTTTTATGGGCTTTACCTAGATGAACCAATTTATGTTTAACCCTTATTATATGAATCTATTTTCAAAGAGCCCATCATGCCATCACAAGCTATTACTTGTACAATATCAAACATTCAACAAGACATCATTATCACAACATCCATAATAAAATAATAATCAAAACTAGAGTCAGGTTATATTACTAAATCAATATCAAATTCAAGAATAGAAATATAATAAATGTTAGTCTCAACATTATATTTAGAGTCCTTCGAGTAAGAATCAACTTTAGAATCAGAATACAGTTGTGGTTGTTGAAACATTGGTTACACTTGTCTGTAGATTAATTTGAATACTTTTATTATCCTTCTACAATTTTTGAGGATGATTACTTCAAAATTGATATAATTTATACTATATTATATAAGGATTATGTTGCCTTTCATCATTCTATTACCATTTCACATACCATTACAACCAACCAACATAACTATTATATTGATGTTCCACTTCCCACAAGCATCGATTGGGACCAAAAGAATAACACTTTGTTGAATTGAATCCATGGTGACATATCAAGTGTAGAATATTAGGAAGACCAAGACCACATTCATATGAAATAAGAACAATATTTGGGTGAAACCTTTTTGGAGGTGCTAGGAGATAATCAAAATTTGCACTCAGCATCTTCTAGTAAAACATCATTAGAGGTGCTATAAGATAATAAAAGTAAAAGGTCAAAATTACTTAGTAAAACCTTCTTAAATTTTATATGGTATAATCTAAAAAAAATTATTGGTGAAAATATCTTCAAGGTGCCAATCATTGAGCATAATAATTCTCTATTGACTGAAAATCTATAACATAATTAGAATGTAACATCTCTTAGGTCTAAATAAAAAAACAATATTATGGTCCTATCAAGAGCATGTACATAATTATTTGGCCCCACCAAAACTAAAATTATATTGAATATGGAATCAACAACATTGTGTGTGATTAAAATTCTTGATCTTATTTTTATTATCCAATCATTATACAGTCCATTATGAACCAAAATTTCATTTCCAACTCAGACCATTTATCCCATGCCTATCATTATTCATCCATATTAGAATAATTTTCCTTCATATATACCACAAATACATCTTGGCTATAAGTTTGGATGAAATATAATCCAAGCCCAATGAAGATCACAATAACATTATTGAATTTTTCATCAACATCAGGTTCTTGACAAAACAACTATTTAGAAGGGGTGTGGGTTAGAAAATTCAATGATTGAATATTCTAGTTCTATCATATATTGACCAAGATGATAATCTCTATATTATAAGTTAAAATAGAACCATACTTTTACCATACCTTGTGCATTGTTTTGAAATACATTGACTTGAGGTCCTTTGGACTTTGTGGGTAGTGCTCAATTTCTATTGAGGTCAGTTCAATTGCCCCTAGACCATGTTATCACCATTTTGAGAGAAACCTAAGACAATTATCTCACCATTTTTTGAGTCACCATTATGTGCATTGTTCATTTTAACAAGATCCATTACTGTACCCTTAGTCTAAACCATGCTCTCACCATTTTTCAAGGCCCTTCCCATATTATTCTATATGACAATCATGTTTTATTATCATCAATTTTGTCCTATCCCATATCTTGGGAGAACTTCATTTGGCCTAAACTTCATCTTGGATCTTGTGTCCATGAAACTATGTAAGCAACATCCACTTTCCTAGTGCATCTAGAGTCAGCTTAGCTACCCCTTCCATTTTCTTCTCTCCCCCCATTTTGTTTATTTCTTTCAATGTTAGGGATAGCTTTTGTTTATCTTATTTATATGTCATTATTTCCTTATATCCTAGGGGAAACCTTGTCTCTATTGCTCATATGCCATGGTATTGGTGTCGTTGTCACTTAGCTTAGGGGTCATCCTATCATAAAGCATAATGTCTCTCTTACACATGCACAAATAATTTTTTTTGTCTCCACTAACATTATGATTAACCATTATTTGTGTTTATTTGTCTTTGTATTTTTAGAATAGTTTTCTTACTTCATGTTTCTCAACTTTTGTTTGTTTAGTTATTTTTGACTATTTTTGTTCACTTTGTTTGTTTGTATTTGATTCTTGGTGTTTTGTTGTGCTTGAATTTATATTCATTTATTTTTCTTGGTGTTTTGATATTCCCTCATTTGTTTTTATTCATATTTATTTATTTATTTATTTTATTTTTTGGTGTTTTGTTCTCTTTAGTATTCTTGTTTTGTGTTTTATTTATTTATTTATTTATTAGGTTATTAGTTTATTATGTCATGTTTGAATACATTTCGTAAACATTTTGATTTTGGCCTTACCTTAGGAATGACTTGTTTACACTTGTATTTCAATTTTATTATTTCATTGTTCTTAAGTACACCTTATTCATGCATGGTCTTGATTATTCATATCTTTATTCTAAGTTTGTTAACAATTTTTTCTTACTTTGTGTTATTATTTATTTATGTTTATAAATTCTTGTTTCTAATTAAATCTTGATTATTCATATCTTGATTTTAAGTTAGTTACATTTTTGTATTTGCCTTCTTTTTATCTTTTTATTTACTTTATTTTTTATTAAGTTGTAACTTTGGTTTTGTTAGTTTTTCATAATTATATTTAGTTATAAATATTCACATTTGAATTGGTCAATTATAAAAAAAATAATGTTATTTTAAGTTAGTCATACTTATGATGCGAAATTTCATTTTGCTACACCAAGTGCTCCAAAGTCCAACGATCAATGTGCCACTAAAGAACATCTATGAGCACAATATCTTACATATATGCTACCTAAACAAGATATCATTAAAATAATTAAACATTGGTCCATCTTTCTTCTATTTTTAATTCCTTGTTCAATTTTATCTTACTTCTAGGTGAACTATGTTGGCCTGAGGTCCATCTAAATTATGTATGAAACACTTGGATACATGATGTATCTCAGGTCATCTTGGCCACCATTATTCTTATAATAATCTCTTTCATCACTTTATGCATCCTCATATGCCTAGTTTTTAATGGCTTCTTCAGTCATTAGACCATCACATCTACATTTGTGCATTTTCATATGCAATATGTTATATCTTTGAGCTATGATTTCCAATTTTCCCTACTAAGGCATAATATTTAGACCAATCACTGATCCAATCAAGCCTACTGGGACAAATCAATTATTAGTGGTCAAATCAACCCTCCTAAGGAAAAATAAATTTACCAACTAATCAAATCTACTATTCTATGGCATATTATTAATTCATTGACTCTTTTATCTAGAATAATGCTCTCATTTGGTTTTTTTTTCTAATTCTAAGACATGTGGATTTTTCCCTCATTTTGGAAATTAAAAGTATGAAACTTGTTTCAAGATCGATCATTCCATTATAACATAATTTTTAGAGTTACAATTAATAATAAGGGGGTAAATTAGTGATTCCAAATAATCTAATTCAATTCCCAACTCTTAAAAATTTATCACATACAATCATGATGCATACAAATTAACCATTGAAATGAACAAGGAAGATATAAAAATATTAAACATATAACACATGATATATGTGGGAAACCCTCTTGGGGGATAAAACCCACTTAAACCTAAAATATGCACTACTATCCTATAAAGACAAAATTCAACATTTATACTAGCAGAAACTAATTAAAGAATACCCATCCCTTAATTTAGTGAGACACCCATCTCACAAGGAGGAACCAACCCAATAGATAAAAAATCACCAACCTAGCTACCTTGATATGATCTCCACTTCTGATATAATGACTTCTACACCTGACTTACTTACTTACTCTCTTTCCCATTTACACTTTCAAAAACTTGCACACCCAAGCAATACATCCAAAAACCCCCTTTTGGATCACTCTTCACTTCTTATCACTTAAATAACTATATATATATATATATATATATATATATATATATATATATATATATATAAATTGTAACCATGACCTATAGGTCATGTAAAAAATCCTCAATTTACTCTACTCTTAACTCCATTCACTAATCACACTCACTCAATTAACCTCTAGGGCTTACTCACTCAATCTACATATTCTAGGTTCATTAGGTCCAATGACCTATGTGATCACATTAATTACATTGATAAGAAAATAATTATTTATAATATTAATTCTTTATTTTTCCTCAATGATCTATCCATTCTCTTTTAAAGGTTCTCTCATTATCTTGAATCCACACATGCACAACTAACATAAATAAGCCAACAATGCCTTGTATTTATACCACTCTCTTAGTATAACTAATCTTGGTCAGACAAGATGATTAAAATACTTGTTATACCTTTTAAATAGGTCATAATAAACATTAAATTTAAGAAACATACACTCCATAGTTTAGTCATTACCTCATTATCCCCAAACCACCTTAGGTCTTGGTGAGACCTAAAATAATTAGGCCTTCATACTCACATATTACATGTGAGACTACTTAGACCACCTTAATCCTTTAAAAAATATTATAACACATACAAAATATATCCAATATCCCATTTATCACTATAATATGGGTCTAAAACTCCTATAACACCAACTCAATACTTAAACCTACTAATTAGGTCTCCTTGCTCTTAAGGTCTTCATATATAGAAAACATAGTCTCAAAATTTTGAAGAAACTACTCAAATATTTAACATATACATATGATTATATCACATGGGTTAACCATTTATGAAATATTAAACACTTTTATGTTCCTTGGACACTTCAACACAGGGTCTAATCACTCAAATAGGCTCTCTCAAAATGACCACTCAGACTAGTCACATATAGTCAAAACATAATTATATTATTTTGAATATTGA
This sequence comes from Torreya grandis, assembly GCA_037957365.1. Classification (NCBI taxonomy): domain Eukaryota; kingdom Viridiplantae; phylum Streptophyta; class Pinopsida; order Cupressales; family Taxaceae; genus Torreya; species Torreya grandis. The sequence goes on along the minus strand of JARHVA010005912.1, from coordinate 560,361 downwards.
TATCTAATTAGGTAAAAAATATTAAAAAAATTATTTATAATAAGCCTTATATACTTATAAAACATCTACATACTCTTTTTATTCTTCAATTATACTTAGAACACATTCAACTCTTTCCTACAACATGGTCACTCAATCTGCCAGTGCATTCAACAAACATAGTCAACTTGTAAGCAATTATTCATATTAAATATAGATTGGTCAAACCTATAAAAACCATATATATGGTATTAATGGAGTCTAAAACACTCTCTAATAGCTATATCATCTTGAAACATCAAGACACTATCAAGAACAACTCAATTATCCTTCTCTAATAACTTAAAAACATGGTCAAATATATAGTCAAGTTTGGAGCTCAATATATTTGACTGTAAAAATATTAAAACCTTATAAATAGTGTTTCTAAATTCACTATTTATTCCTATAGAATTTTTAATTTTACACCAATATCAAATTCATCATATATCTAAAGTTATATCACAAACGATAAGCACTAGTTTTTTCTTTGTTAATTCAAATGCCAACTGTCACTATGTAAATGCTAAGCATCAGACACTTTATCATCATCTCATGTATCTTAGTAGCTAGATCAAACACATTCCATTTATATCATTATGAGTACCATATTATTTATGTTACAATGCTCATCATTTATCTTTGATCCAAGATTCCATAATTATTCCACTTAGTAGCTTTATGTGCCTTTTGAGCACATTGATTATTTGACTTGATCCACACCATCGATATCCATTTGTAAAAACACCTATGTAATATTTATATTATATCAAGGCTTATTATATTGTGACAATTTTCACTAGTTCATGCCTTCTGAGCACATTGATTGTTTGACTCCAATGAACTTTCATTACTTGGTAGCCTCGCATGCCTTCTAAACTTCCTTTGACATATTGAGTAAATATGCACCATTGGATCAAGACTAAAAATATCATGCACTCTATTAGATCATTATATATTCATATTACATTCTCTCCATTAAATATATTATCCAATTAAATTCTCACCATATATCTTTGATAATGTAAGTTTGGTTAAGTATGGGAACATACTGAACTCTGCCTAAGAAGCCAACTTTGCACCTTAATAAATTTTGATACAAGCTATGTCTAGACTTTAAATTTGGAACACATTATCACCTATAATATTAAAATAAATCCATATATCAAAATACTCTTTAAACCTTCACACATATAAAAACTAACGTCATAAAATTGATTACTCAACCTTATCTATCAAGATGACTACTTGAGCTTAGACATTTATATGACTATTATGATGAATTTTGTTCACTTACATAAGGATTTTTAGGAACTCATATAATCCCATAGTTTCTATAAAACATGTCCATACAATCAATATCATCCATTAATTGTCTATCTAATTCAAAATTGAAGAACTATGCAAGAATATCGAAGAACATTGAAGCACAGTTTGTCATTATCATTCTAGCACACATAACACCTCATCAACATCCTTGGTCACCTTCAAGAAAATATTTACAAAAATCCAACAATATCCCCATTTTTCATTGATTTAAAACACCAATATAAATATTATGATCATACTCTATCTCTCTCTTTAAGTATTTTCTACCCTTTTGACACAATGATAAAGTGGGATCAACTCTTGATCTTATAAACCTAAAAATACTTCAATAACTAAAAAATTGAAAGTAACACCTATAATAGATGATATATACTCCCCATAACATTGCACATACCTCTTCTTACCTTGAGCTTCTCAAACGTGCTCCATGACTACACTCTTCTTTGATCATACATAGCTCCTATGAAGATAAAACATACATGAACATCAGAAACTACATGAAATTACCTTGAAAACATTAAGATGGACCCCCACTAAGTCAATTGAGCTTAGGTAACATTTCTATCACCTTGGTCATTTAGAGAAAATGACCAAAAATTCCACTTCTTCATACTAGTCTTACCTAGAGGCTTTGTAACCCTACCTAGACCTTGCAAAGCCCATAACTTTCTATGTGTGAACTTTCACAGCTTTAAATTTCATATATATAGCATTATAATATTTCCCCTAATGAATGAAAAAAACAATACTCAGATATTCCTCTGCAACACAATTCCTTCAAAAACCTACTATCGAATTAGCCTTCCATTTGCATAAATCCTCTTCCATGGAACCAAACATTCACTTACAAAAGTCTATTAAATAATTTTTGAGCATCCATTTAGCCATTGAAACTAATTAAGAATCCTTATATCTTAAATCATTAGGCAAACCATTTTTCTAACATGAGCAAAAACACTTGGTTTACAAGATAAACTCAGTCAACACACCACCTTCTGGTGAAAACCCATCTATGAAACTTTTCTCACACCTAGAGTTAATAAATACACACTTATGGACAAAAATTTAAGCTTATAATCCTTTGGTAAACCATAATTAATATACCATGGTTTTTTGACATGCATACCCTTAAGCACAAACTGGGAAACCTAAGAGCAAACAAAATTCTTCAATTGCACACAAAATACATTCAAAACTTGAAATCACCTAGAACACACTTGAATTAGGTCAACACACATTTTTTTCAAACTAAAACACCTTAAAAGCTTTAAATTATTCAAATAACACCTAGAAATCTCTATACCCAACCTATAAACCTTGTATATACAATAGTCAACATGCCAAAACACCAAAATTTGATTATGACAATATTCTAACATTACCAAGCCACCTCATCCACTTTTAAAAACCAAACTCAACTGATATTAACTCTATTTTATCTTCCATATCCTATTACATAGTCCTATGATCATAGGACCTAACCATTTACAAATCTCCCCACTTATTTATGCATGCAGATTCATTACATTATCAAAGCACCTGACTTGGTTTGATTAAATCATCATATCAACATGCTTGAGTTCACATCTGTAGCTAACTTATTCATATCTTCACCATGACTATAACATCTCACATATGCTCCCCCTCACATCATGCACAACTATTTAAGCCTCTCAAACTATCTGAGTTAGCTCCCTCTAACTCCATGGCATGCACAACTTCTCATCTATAAAACTCTGAGACCTTCTTCATGATAACACATTCTCCTCATACTCCATATCATCCTAGTCTTTAGTCTTTTTATGCAAATATAATGTCTTGACAACTCATCATCCTTGATTTCACACCTTTAGCTGAGTTGCTCCACTTGAGCTAAAACCAAGCTCCCAATAAATTTCAAGGCACTACACAAGATTAATCTACCTCAAGAGACCAAATATGGATGAAATCTGATTTCATCCATACCTTTCTTCTAATTTAACTAATATTAAAAAATTTATTCCTCAAATACCTCTCTCTTTACACTAAGGACTACCTCTTGCATATCATAACATGACTCCTTGTGAACTAAATCAACACAAAGGAACACATAACTGTACTTTGCTTTTCATACCTCAAAATGACATAACAAATCACCTTCATGGATTTATTATCATGAAACACAAACCAATACCAGATAAGCATCCACCATACTTCCTCTTTCTTTTCATAAGTCTCTTTGAAGCCTAGATAGAGACACCCTAATGCATAATGTCGTAGAACAATGTGAAACTAAGAGTTTTCAATAAATCCTCTTGTTACTTCATGTTCTTATTAGTCTTAAGAGAATCAACATGCTCATCTACTACAGTATTATCCTTTTCTTCTAAGATTGTATTGACAATATATGGAGACAACAAAGATTCATGACATACCTTTTCAACTAAAGAATGAACCTCATCACTAGGCATTGACAACTGGTGTTATTGCATGAAACTTTCTCAATAATAATATGATGTTCTCTTGGATCCATACATACTTCAGAACTAGAGTTAATTAACACTTTTTTATTTTCCTTGAGCTTGACTTGAACTGACTTTTGATTCTCCTTTTTTATCTAGACATATGACATATTCTTTTGGTATTCCTGAACCTTCTTCATATCTGATTCCTCTTTTTCTTTAGTAGGCAATCCACTTTGATCTTTCAGCTCAACTACATTAGTTTTCTTGGTCTTCACTTCCTTAGTATTACATAGTAAGGATTGACCTTTCTTGAGCACACTAGGATGTCCATGCACCTTCTTATGACTTTAAATATTGCTTTTACAATATTTTACAATATGATGAGCTTGAAGATAATATAAAAAAATAACATCATCCATACCTTATGATTGATGAATATTATGAATCTCAGCAAACATACCATTTTGTCTCTTAGGTTCATTATTCTCAAGCTTTACTATCTTAAGTCTTCATACTTGGGTTAGTTTTTTCCCATGCATTTTTGGGTAGAATATAGTAATATGTCCCATATCATAGAAATTATAGTAGACTACATTATCAATACATTTAGTTGACTAACTAGTCTTCTTTCTATAGTTTCTTGCCTTATGATGAAACCTATGACAAGCATAACAATGACCATTAAAAGATCTTTCATACCTCATGGTACTTAGCTTCCTGATGTATCTTTTCTTATTTATCTTTGTGATTACATCCTTATTGTATTAATATAACCTCTCTTTCTCTTTCTCTATCATTTTTACCTTGATAATAAATTGCTCATGTTCATCCTTTAATGAATCTAGCTTGGTCTTCAATTTAACACTCTCATCCTCTTTAGTTATCATACTTGAACTTACAACCTATAATTAAATTTTGAGATATTTGATGGTCTCCTTATCCTCATTAGCCCTTTCTTCCATGTCATCTTTCAATATACATGCTTGCTCTACTATAGACTTGATCAGTTCTTGATTCTCCTTTTACTCTTTCATGGATTTTCCTAACAAACTCCCCTCAAGAAATTTTACTTGCACTTCAATACCTTTGATCATATTACTCATTTTATTATTCCTCTTCTTTTTCTCCTTAATTTCAGTAAGTTCACTCATAATCTTAGCTTCTATATCAACTTCTCCTTCCTTGATATCATATAACTCTTCTTCTTCTCTACTGTTATGGCAAACTTCTTCATCAAACATGATATTTTCACCTATATTGTACCTTGGATCACTTTCAAGTGATTAAATTTGCATATAAGGTCCTAATATAAAACCAATTGTTAAAGGCATAATCATTGAGAGGGGGGTAAATCAGTGATGCTAGATAATCCAATTCAATTCCCAACTCTTAAACATTCAACACATATAATCATGATGCATATAAATTAACCATTGTAATGGACAAGAAAGATATAAAAATATCAAGCACATAACACATGATATATGTGAGAAACCCTCTTGGGTAATAAAACCCACTAAACCCTTCAAGATATACTACTATCCTATAAAGATAATATTCAACATTTAGACCAGCACCAACTGATCAAAGAACACCCATCCCTTAATTTAGTGAGACACCCATTTCACAAGGAGGAACCAAGCCCTTAGGAAACCAAGAACCAACCCATATACCTATATCTGATCTCAATTTCTAATTTTATGTTTTATACAAATAATTATTTAACTCTCTTACTTTCTCTCTTTTACCTTTACACTCTCACAAACTTGCACATAAAAGCAATGCATCCAAAAACACCCTTTTAGATCACTCTTCACTTCTTAGAACATAAAATATAAAAAAAACCTATAAAAAATCTATAAAACATTAGAAACATGACCTATAGTTCATTTACAAAATCCTTAACTTTATATACTCTTTAATTCATTCACTAACCACACTCACTCATCAGTCTCTAGGGCTTACTCGCTAAATCTACCTCTTCTAGGCTCATTAGGTCCAATGACCTATGTGATCACATTCATCACCTTAATTATACAATAAAAACTTATCTTTTGCACTCTTTTTTTTTCCTTAATGAACTATCCCTTCTCTTTTAATGTTTATCTCCTTCACTTGAATCCACACGTACACAACTAACACAAATAGGCCAATAATGCCTTGCATTTATACCACTCTCCTGGTATAACCCATATTGGTCAGATAAAATGCTTAAAAAATTGTTATACCTTTTAAATATTTTATCATGCATGGTATATGTAATAACCACACACTCCATTTTTTGGTCATTACCTCATTATTCCCAAATCACCATTAGATCTTGGTGAGACCTAAAACAATTAGGCCTTCATACTCACACGTTACATGTGAGACTACTTGGACCACATTAATAATTTACCAATGATTATAAAAAAACCAAAATTTATCAAATATCCCATTTATCATTCTCATATGGGTCAATTCCTCCTGGAACACAATCTCAATACTTGAACCTACTAGTTAGGTCTCCTTGCTCTTCAGGTCTTCATACACAAAAAACATAGTCTCAAACTTTTGAAGCAACTACTCAAATATTTCACATAGAAATATGATTACATCACATGGGTAAATAATTTAAGACCTTTAAAATACCTCTATGTTCGTTTTACACTTAAAAATAGGATCTAAACACTTAAATCAACTCTCTTCAGAATGACCACTTAGACTGGTCACATATAGTCAAAATATAGTTATACTATTTTGACTCTCCATATCTGATAAGTGACAAAATATGATAAAAAATTATTTTGTGTAATATTTAGAGACTTATATAACATATCCATACTCATTTTATTCTTAAATTATACTAAGAACACATTCAACTCATTCTTGCAACATGGTCACTCAATCTGCCAGTGTATTTAACAAACACAATTAACTTATAAGTATTTTTTCATAATGAATATGGATTGGTAAAACCTTTAAAAAAATAGTATTAATGGATTCTAAAAAACTCTAAAATTTTTATTTCATATTGAAACATCAATACACTATTATGAATAACTTAATTATCCTTCTCTTAATTATAGACCCTTAAATTAGCTGTGGATTCAGGATATTCTAAATTGTGGCTTGAAGGGGATTCATTGAATGTTATTAATATCCTTAATAACAAGAATTCAATGTCTTGGACCGTAGAGGACAAGGTTAAAGAGATGAAAATTATTTTGAAGAAATTCAAAGAAGTAAAAATCACCCATACCTATCGTGAAGCCAATGGTGTCGCAGATTGGCTTGCAAATTGTGCCGTCCGAGAGGGGCAGAAAGTGAGGTGGGATGAAACCTTAGAAAGGAATGTGGACTTCAAGGTGATCGTTCTTCTGGATGCCACACATGTGAATGAAGGAAGGATTGGAGCGTATCAAAATTTTAATGAGTAGGAAGAGTGGCAGCACAGGGAAAGAAACCCAATTATCAAAAAGCAAGGCCCTTAAGAGGGAGAAGCGGACCCTGAAATGCCATAAACAATTTCGACATCCAAATCATTTTGATAGCAACAGGAACCAGGGTAACATCAATAGCAAACAGGATTCTAAGAAAATGAGCTTGGCACGTGAAAGAAAGGGTGAACCCCGTAAACAGGAACCCAAGAGTTGTGCAGCTTGGAGAGAGAAACACCAAGTATGGAGAATCTTGCAGAAAGATAATGTCACAAACTACATGGAAAGGCTTCATGGTTCTAAGCCGCACATTACAACGGCCTTCTTTAAAAATTGGTTTGACGACAGGGTCACCCTGCATGGCGTTACTGTCAACTTAACTGAGGATTTTCTCACCAAGGTTACAGGGTTGTCTATGGAAGGAATCAAATTTTCAAAGCAAACCAGCATATCGAACGAAGCTTTCTGCAAATTCCCCAAAATGGATGAGGAGGAGCAGAAAATAGTAAAAAATGGGGATTTTTATGATTTGGACCAGATAAAAGGGATTTGAAGGGATGTCCTAAGCCGTATCAGGGAATATTTCATCCTGGATGGTAGAAGTAAACGAGTGCATAAGTTCCACTTCATCTTCCTCAATCACTTCAGGCATAAGGTAAGGATATCTTTTCCTTTCTACCTTTGCTACTCCTTGATTCAAAGCCTTTATGCTCATAAGAAGAAAGACTTGCGCCCTATTCTTCATGAAGGCCTTATTCTGCTCATTGAAGGCTTTTGCAAGAATAGGGCATTGGTAAAGAACCCCAAACAGGGGAATAACAAGTTGATTGGAAATAAAAAGGATGAAAATGAAAGCAAAAGGGGAAAAATTAAGATCCCTAATCCCAATACATAGAATGCAGTAGGAGATAGGGGCTGGGAGAGAATTGGAGAACCCGTGGAGGAAAAATGGGTGGAAGAAGATGGAACAGAGAGTTGGGAAACCAACTCTAGTAACGACGAAGAAGGACCTGAGGGTATGGAAAAAGATAAAGTCAATACTGAGGAGGACTCTATTTCTAAAATAGAAGAGGAGGAAAACTAAAAAGACGAGGAGGATGACACTATCCAGGAAGACTCTGGTGAGAACCCAATGTCAAAGAACAAAAAGGAAATCTCAGTCCAGGAAAATATCCAAAACATGGAGATAGAAATTGAAGAAGGATTCAATGAGAGGGAATTAAAGAGCCAAGAAGACTTCTTCGAAGAAGCTAGAAATAGCCCAAACAAAAAGGCTGAGGACTGGAAAGGGAAGAAACAGAATGAAGAACAACACACCCCTTTGATTTGGGTAAACAGTAAAGCTGAGTGTTCTTCCCAATTAGATGCCTGGTTGTGTAGGGAGATCATTGATCTAAATAAAAAAGTGGAAACATTGGAAGAATCAATGAAAGCTGCCTGGAAAAAAGTAAATGACATGGAGAATCAGTTAAGCCAGATCCCTGTGAAGCTTAAAGTTAATGAAAATAACCTCCGGGAGCTTATAAAGGAAAATAGAAAGAAAATGGATGAAGTAACATCCAAATTTTGTGCAACTGCTATCAATATTGGGAAATGTGCCAATGAGGAGACGAAAGTAATAGAGGGCCCATGCAAGAGGACAAGGCAAAGTTCCAGAAAGAAAGACACACACAAAGGAGACTTGCTGGAGACTGCCACTCGGGAAATTGCTTTGAAATAAAAAGAAGCCATGAAGTTGATCCTTGAACTGGATGAATAATCCAGCCTTTTTTCAGTTAAGAAACTGGTACTGATCTCTGGTTTTATTTTGCTAGTTTTTAGTTAGTTGTTCTTTCAGACTTTTGTTCTTTAGGTCCTGTTTGGCTGTATCTCAATGGTTTCAGGACCTTTCTTTTGCTATTTTTAACTACCTCTATGTAGTGTTTTAAGGCGATGCCTGTGGGCTTAGTTTGCTCTTTTTTGTTCTTTGTTAAAGGGTTTTGGGGCCCCTTCAAAACCTGCTTTAACCTCTAATCTAAAACTTAATTATCCTTCTTTGGTCACTTATAAAACATGGTCAAATATATAGTCAACTTTGGAGCTCAATATATTTGATTGTACAAATATTAAAACATTTTAATAGTGTTCATGGATGTTTCTTGGATTCCTCTACTATTTTTCCTTTAAAAACACTATCAATTTTTTCATATATCAAAAGTTATATCACAAACACTAAGCACTAGTTTTTCCTTTGTTAATTCAAATGCCAATAGTCACTATGTAAATGCTAAACATCAGGCACTTTGTCATGGTCTCATGTTTCATAGAAACTAGATAAAACAAAATTCATCAATTTATTTTTGAGTATCCTAGTATTTACCTTTCAATTCTCACTATTGATCTTTGATTTAAGCTTCTACGATTATGAAACTTGACAGTTGTACATGCCTTTTGAGCACATTGACTATTTGACTTGATCTACACCATCGATCTCCATCTATACAAACACCCATATGTTTTTTTATCTTATATAAAATATTAAAATATTATGACACTTGTCACTATCATCTACCTTTTTATCACATTGACTATTTGACTCCAATAAACTTTCACCACTTGGTATCTCGATGTGCCTTCTGATCATCCTTTGACATATTAAATAAATATGCATAATTGGATCACTAATAAAAAGATAACATAATACAATAGATAATTATATGGTTAGACTAAATTCTCACCATTAGATATATAATTTAATCAAATTCTCACTATAGATCTTTGATAATGCAAATTTGACTATGGGAACATAATGAACTTTGCTTGAGAAGCCAACTTTTCACCTTAATAACTTTTGTTATGTGCCATGTCCAGAATTGAAATTTTAACCACATGATCAATTATAATATTTTAATCCATCCATGTATCAAAATTCTCATAAAACCTTTACACTATGAAAAATGATCTCATCAAATTGCTTACTCAGCCTTATCTATCAAGATGACTACTTGAGCTCAAACATTCATATTGTGATGAATCTAATTCACTTCCATAAGAATTATAAGCACTCATAACATCCCATAGGGTATATATAATATTTAAATAACATAAATATCATCCATAAATTACCTAATAAAGTCAAACACTAAATAACTATGTAAGAACACTGAAGAACATTGAAGCACACTTTGTCATTATCATTCGCACACATGACACCTCATCAATATCCTTGTTCACCTAGGAGACATTATTAGAAAACATTGAAAAATAAAATTCTCCCTCTTTTGGTAATTAAAAGGTGTTTATCTTCTATTTTGGGATGTATTCTTACCATTCCCCCCACCTTGGGGCCCATTATATTTTATTCTATTTTGACCATTAGGAAACTTGGATCATATGGATTTGATATCATCCATTGGTTAATTTCAATATTTATCTATTTTTATATATTCCATACATATCTTTCATCCCTGCATGACCTCTCAAGTGGGAATCATGGGTTACTAATTATTTATTCAATTATTACCTTCCAACTTCTTCTTAATGACTTTTTCATTCTTTGAAAAGTCGTTACTTCATCTAGTGTCTCATAATACCTTCTCAAATAAGGGTAAAATGTAGACACCTAATTTTTACCACTTTTTTGTCTAAATTTTTTAATAAATGCTTCTTGAAACTAATGAAAATTAATCCTATAAACTATTTAAATACTCCAATTCATCTACACACATCATGTGCAATTCCTGATTTGTGTCAATATGTTTCGAATTAGGATAATACCCTATATGAAACTATCACCTTATTATAATTATTCTCTAATAAATTTGTGACCTATTAATTGACATTTTTTTACCACTTTTATAAGACAACATTTTCAAAATTTAGAAATGGTAATTAACTTGATCAGAGGTGTTTAATTGGTTAAGCCCATTTTAATGCATAGTTGAATTATCCATGTCTAATTAGTGAATTTATATTTTTATTAGTTCATAAAATATATATTGATGACATCATCATGAAATCATAAAAAATATCAAATTTTTTGACATCATTCATGACATCACCCTCAAATTTGTCAAACACTCAAATTGTAAATATCAAACCAATATCTAGCTTTGCAAGCCATGCTTATTAACTATATAATTTAATTCCTTAAGCCTCAAAAATTGAATGTATTTGTGGCCAAACATATTTATCTCAATATGGATGGTCATAAATTTATTCCCTCATTTCTAAAAATCTATGTATATAAGGGTCCTCACTCATTCCTTTAATCTCTTTTTGTGTAAATTTACTATGAATAATTATCTTCACAAAACTTCAGTAATGAAAACTTATTATGCATAAATTTCTATAGAAAATCTTCATTGATTCAACCAATTATACCAAATCAAATAACCTAAGCCATTGGTGAACTAGGAGATGATGGAGTCTCTTAATACACCTCATTAATAAAGACTTAGAGCACCAAATCTGGGGAAAAACATGCTTCTGAAACACTTTTAAGGGAGAATAGTTACTTGGAAGGCATAACATCATCGTGATTTCATAATTACTTGTTTTAATTCATTACCATTACCCTTTGAGGGAGTAGGATTGATAAGTTAGGTTTTATTCTTATTTTGGAGATTTTTGGACTAATGCATGATCTAACCTCATCTCATAATACTATTCTACACCTCTAACTAGACTTTGAGCATAATAATCAACATGATTAAAATGAATCGTAAACAACCCATTACTCATCATTGATATTTCAACATGACCTCTTGGCACCCATTTCCTTGTAGACAATGTATGAATAGGTATATGTTAGGTTTGAATCCCAAAAAATTACCAACTAAAGCCTTAGACATCCTCAATGAAACAAAATCAATAAGTGAATCAGGAACAAAAATATGAAAACCCCTAAAATCCTTGGAAGTAGGGATCACTTGAAAAGAGTCAATAATCTCATTTTTGTCTAGATTTCCTTTCAATGTATCTACCCAAGAAAATTTTCCATAAAAAATATTATTAAACATAGACTTACTAGAATAATCAACCTTATTTTCATTTTCTTCCATGGAATAATAACTTCCATCTAGGTCCACTCCTGACACATTCATCCCATCACCATCACATTTTTCTCTTTTTATGTCTTAGTAAAAAAAATCCTTATTCTACACATTAGCTAATCTTCACCTTACACATGTTGGTTCCTCTTATTATAGTCAATATTAATAACTAATACTAACCTTGTCTATTTTATACTAACCTACTCATAATAATGAATATTTTATAAAATAAAACCTATTTTTTGGGTTATCCCATTATCCTAGTGTGTTGGTGCTATGAAAAATTATTGAATTTGGTCCATATATAAATAAATAAAGACAACATTTAAAAAAATGATACTTATATAATATATATACACCTTATTATAGACATAGAATGTCTTCCCTATTCTTCTCAATTTGAAAACATTTCACTATCATTAGTCTCAAGATAAGTCTAAATCACTCAAAATCCAAGTAGAAATAAATTATTTTCAAGTACCAAATATACTTAATTTTTTGCATACATATAGTGAAGGAACACAATTACAAAACCACACTAGGTGGGATAACTATGTGTGGCTTGATTTCCATATTTGGATCATTAAGTATGTAGGTAACAATCAATCATCATATGATGGCGATTGGAGTTATCTTAGGCCATTACACTTCCCCCATTTTTTAGGTTTATATGCATCACAAGCTCTCCTAGGGTTTCAAGATAAAAGATAATTATTTTTATAGCTATTCACATCATCAAGGTTTGCAATTAAAAACACAAAGCAATAAAATATAACCACATGTGGCCATATAGACATTGTTCCCTACTTCTTGATCGATAAGTACCGACTAGTAGGTCAGTATTGACAGATGATAATGGCATGATCCTATGAAACTAACCCAAAAAAACATTGAATAAGTTTTTGGATTTAATGAACTACAAGCATTATTATCTTTTATTTTCACTTTTAGAATATAGTCATAGTTAGACAATCAACCAAGAAAGCTAAGTACCATGATATCTTTATTAATTTATATATTTATCATATGAAATTGTTTAAATTAGAAAAACCAATCTCAATATTTTACATTTAGATGCATGCTTGAGTTCCACATATATTAATCTAAATTACATTTCAAATTTTTATCCTAATTATAATAATCGTACCCATTAATCCAAACTAGGGTAAAATAAGAAGCAATGGAAATTATTTTAAATTATAATATATACTTTCCAACATAGGGGCATGCTTAATATATTATTTTACGTTATTGAATGATTGATCAACTTAAGTAGTCTATTTAATAATTTGTTAGAATCAAACAACCTTTCTAAGTCTATCAAAATCAAACAACCTCTCTAAAGCTATCATCATTTTGGGGATCTTATTTTCAATCAACTAAATGACATTATCATCAAGCTTGACTTAAAAAATTTCATCATCAAGGGTATTTTCATTGAACTCATCAATGATGTGAGTCACAAATAATCTTGAACTTCTCATGAAGTCTATAAATGAATAACTACTATAATTAATATAAATATACTGTGTGGATCACAACCAGGTAACAAAAAAAATTAAATTAAATTAATTAGTGGAAAGATCACCACCTCCCATAACGAGAAATTGAACCTGGGATCATAAAAATATTAAGTGGAATGACAATAATCAATATTTGATGTGTGTTAAAATTGTATTCATGTTCAATTTGAAACTAAGAAACATTAAAATATATAAAGTAGTCTATTTAGTAATCTGATAGATGTAATATATTAAAATTGTATAAATGATATATATTATTTTATGCTATTGAATGATTGATCAACTTAAGTAGTCTATTTAATAATCTGATATTTATTTAATATTCTCTTAACTGAGATTGTGATCTATACAAATTTAGAAACAAAAATTATAACATTACTTTTGACATAAAATGATTGAATACCTTTCTTTGAATTTGGAATAAGGATGACATATATAGCTTTCACTCTTTTTAGATCAATCAAAGCTCCTAGTTTTTTTTAAAATGTGGCATAATATTTTCCTTTTTTTAACAAAAAAAATACATATGTTGGGATTAAGAGATATCTAATATTCCCTACATCCTTGATAAATTATATCAAGGTGATCCAAATAGTTTTATCTCATTTTTAAAAAAGTGGTAATTTAATTTTGACAAACAACCATAATATCATTAATTAAACCATCAAATGCATATTCCATTGATCTTTTATAGGTTTCCCAAACATTTATAATCCCGAAGGGAATCCTAACATACACATAATCTCCCTGAGGTGTTTTGAACATTGTTTTTTAATCTCTCTAACTCTTTATAAGTAATTTGATTATACTCAAAAAATCCATCCAACATTGACATCTGTTTTGATATAGTCACCTCCTACAACAAGTTTTCCATGTTAGGTGGTAGATAGTTGTCTTTAAATGACACTTTATTAAAAAATAATATATAAATTTAATATATATCCTTACATCACCATTATTATTTTTGAATCAAATAAGGTTTACTACCCACAAAGATTATCTCATAGACTAAATAATTTCACACTCTTTTATTTATCTCAATACACTTTCCATATGTATTGCCAAAATAGGATTAATGGGTCTTTATTTTTTCCTAAAAGGTTTTTTGTTGGGATAAAAAGGTATTGAATTTTAAAACACATATTAACTATAATATTTTAATTGAACATATGACCACACAAGATAATATATGTATTTCCTTAGAATCTTGATAAATTATTAGCTTCATCTTCCTATAAGGTTTTAATAATGAATATTGGTCCAAGTTTATTGGTTGTACCTAGATTAAAATCTGTAACATGTTTTAATTATGGAATATTACACTATTTAATTATGTTATTAGTGTCATATTATACTTCAAGAGTCACAAAAACCATTGGTATTATGGTAGTTTTCAGTTTAATCACTTATTTCCATAAGATAACTTTTTACCTTCACATATTTTAACAAAACTCTCTAAATTAATTATCTAATCTTCAAACTCAATTGTAGAATTAATAAATTTATCATTATGATTATCATCTTAAGAAACCTACCAATGAAAAATATTATTTGGTATTGAAGGTCTTGTTGGTTAATTTCTAGAACTAGAAATTGGCCAACCCTATAGCTTACAAGGTCATTACCTATGTTTATATTCTACTTGTCAATCATGTTGAAGGTGTTCAAGACATGTATAATCAATTAATGTATATTCATATTCTAATCTTATCTTCACAGACCTTGAGTGAAGGATTAGAAGAAAAGGATGTACTTTGTGTTCTTTCTTTCCTTTGAAAATTTTGTGTCTTTGCATATTTTTTGTCTACAGGCCTTTAAAAATGAACTAACAGTATGAGACATACCCAAGGACATAAAGATTAAGCTAAAAAAACTAATTATTTACTTTAAAAATTTTAAGGGACATTGAAAATGAATGCATTATCACTAGGCGTCGAGATCTCATTTAATCAAATCAAAGATCAATGGTGAGCAAGGTCAAAGGGTAGAGGATCCTAAGATTGAATGTGTCATTAATAAGAGTCAAGATCATTAGAGCTCAATTAAAGATTTAATGATGAATAGATAAGGGAAGGGTCAATGGGTCATAAAGATATAATAGAGTGCAATTAATCATGTACTCAAAGATTAATGATGAGATCATAATAAAAAAGTTAGAGGATCCTAGGATTAAATGCATCAATGATAAGTGTAATGATCATGGAAAAAAATAGATCAATGATGTACATTTGATCAAGTAGAAGTGGAGCAATGACATGAATTCAATCACTCCAAGAAGATATAAGATGCACATAAGGTCAAAAGGTCAAATATCTAGATCAAATTAGAGCCACCATGCGGTGTAAGTATGAAATAAGATTAGATTGACAGTAGGATCCTAAGAAGGGACGTAGAGCTAAGAGATGGCATGATTTTAGGAGCCTAGATCAAGATTAATGTCCAAGATTAAAATTTGAATCTAGGAGTCTTTAAATGAATTTCAAATATGGTTCAATTTAAAATAAAAATAATTGCTTCAAAGGTCTATGTCTCTATAAGATCTTGATCGATTAATATTAAGCAAATACAACCATATAATCAATATTGATAATGCCAAAGCTCTATCACTGTTAATGTTAAGAGGCATGATAGGTTTATTTTAACTTAATATTCTCAAAGAATAAGGATATACAATCTATGGATTTGCATCAATATAATAATTATATAAAACCCAATAAATTGGATTGGTTTTCAATCTATAGTAAATATCTATATTCAAGTTGGAGTAGATGCAGATATAAATGAAATATGGTGAAGTGTCTCATCCTTTGACACAGTAATAGCTTCGATAAATAGGTACCTATGGACACCCAAGGTAGTTATAATAATGTATTTTTTGGGTGCATGAATATGAGGATTTTGTCTTTACATTGAAGGGAATTAATTTAGAGGAGATCAAGAGGGATTCATGGGGTGGGGGTGGTTGCTTCCTATAGTGGCTTTGACCTTCATGATCCATCCTTGCACAATAATAAAATACATAGTGAAATTAATGTAGGGAAGGGATAAATGAATTTTTAAGTGTTTATTATGATTTATTTTGGTAGTAATATTAACCTTGATCATTATGACACCTTACCCACTCTCTCATGCATCCATTCCCCTCTCTGTCATCCCATTTTTATATAAATTCAATATTTGAGCTCTTTATTTTCATCCCCTAGTTGGGTATAGAAAAACTCTACTAAAATCACTTTGTAATCTCTTTAAAGAAATGCAAGACAATTTCATATTCTACTTGAATGCTACATGTACTTTATTAGAGTTTGATTTACATAGTGTATGTTTCTCATTCATCATCTATGTGTCCTCTATGTACCTTTACTTCAAGACTATTATTTCCTTACAGGTTCTATGAAGTGTTAGTTAGGGAGGTTTCTTTTGAAGTGTCATAAGTCCATATTGTCTTGCATAGGCGTATCTCTTTATATCCTTCAAGTTGTATGTCTCTTTTTATCCTTCTTATAAAACATTCATATTTGGGACTCTGTCATAAAACTTGATCAATTATTGTCCCCATTGGATTCATTAGTAGTCTTACAAGTATCTAATATGAGAGTGGATCATTGAATATTTGGTTCATCACCACACTTATATTAGGTTTTCATTCATGTATTTTCTCTCCTTTTTCATCCCAATAGTATATGTTTAATAAAGGAACTATATTATCATATCTAAGGAGTTAACCTCATTAAAAACCCTAAAGTTTTGACCCAAGATTAGGTGACCCACAGCCTAGGGTCATTCCCATGTTAGACTAGGTTTGAGATAGAGGACCTGAATAATCCTTTGCTTAGCTAGGGTGAAATCCTAAGCCTCTAATAATTTATATCACACCTGGTGGGACCCATTATCATTGGCATAACCAAATTCTATAGTTGACAATAATTATTTTCAATAGAGGGAGACATCCACCATCATCAAAAGCTAAAGATTCTCCAAGTTATAGAGTTCATAGCATTATCTAGATAGTACCTCTTATGCCAAAGGTTACTAGAAGGTTAGCTAGTAAAGGTATTACCTTTGAATTAATTGAGATACCTTTTATTTCATATAAAATAGTAAGATTTAATAGGATAAGTCCTTATCCCCAAAATAAATATTCATTTCCTAGTCATCCTATTGTTTTAAGCAATATGAGCCCCACTATGTAAATGGTAAGGCCCATAATGAAATATTTTATACCCTTAAATGGTGGTAGCCATATTAACCTTCAAAAACATGATTATATCCCTTCTACCTCTTTGAAGAGTCTACCATAATTTATAGGAGAAAACTCCACCACCCCTATAGAGCACATTATTGATATTACAAATCTTTGTTAAGTACATCATGTTACATAAGACAATGTAACCATGAGTCTATTGGACACATCCTTGAAAGGAAAAGCCCTATAATGGTATAGAGGTCTAGATCCTACCTCAATAAATAATTGGGATGAGTTTGGTGAATGCTTGTGTATTCATTTTGAAGATAGAAGTGACCATGTGTCACTTATTGATCAAATCACCTCAATAAAGAGGGCACCTCAAGAATCCATGGTTGATTTCAACTATAGGTTCTAGAACATATGGGATAGGATCCCCATCATCATTAAGTACACACCTAATTATGCATTAATTTATTATTTGAGATCATTAAATTTAGACATTGCATTCATGATCTAATCTATGGGTGGTACAACCCTACTAGGGGCTTATGAAATATCTATAATGGCAAATAAATATTTAATAAAATTAGGGAAGTTTATTCCAAGACTTCTAATGCCACTTTTCCCTGATCTTTAGTCAACCCCACCTACCATTGCTCCATTACCAACCCCAAGTAGCCAAGCCCAACCTATTGATGGTCAAGATGATAAGTTTGAAAGGATTGAAAGATTTTTGAAGGCTCAAAACAATATTCTAGTGTCCCTAAAGAGACAAAAATATACTTCATACAAGACATACCAAGGTCCCTTCTAAACCCAATATCCTAATCAATCCTATAATAGATCCCCTTATCCACCAATTCCACTAGCCTAAGTAAAAATTACTTGAGGGAGATATCATAATAACTAAAACCCCATAACTATGATTGGCTCAAGCACCTTGGTCCCCACACAAAAAAATTTGGCACAAGAAGGTCAATGGAAGTCAACAAGATAGTCCAATGAGATAGTAATGGCCATTACTAGAGACATGTATCAAGTGTTTGGTTGGCATCATGCTCCTTCATTCCATGGTCATGATATGATGCCTCCTCCACCACAAGCCCATTAAGAAAGTCATGATAGCATGCTTACCATGTCATTATCAAAATATCAAAGCCAATAATAATGGAGCATAGGTAAAACACTAGGTGATGCTACATGTATGAATTTTCAAGAAGGGGAACATGTGTTTGAGTATGTAGCAAATAATATGGGACATACTACACAAAGATCAAATGGACTAGTTGTATTTAATATAAGGGATAAAAATAGGATGTTGGAGGATAACTTAGGGTAATCTAATATTTCTTCATTATCTCCATAGACTAGTCAACAACTTACTTCTTTAGATGTAGCTGCTAAAGCTCTTGTAAATCAATAAGTTTGCCAACCTCATGGATAGATTTATAATTCCCCCCTTTGTTCCTCATGTTCTTCAAAATCCAAGTGATGGTCATAATTCTAAGGTGTAGTCCAAAGGTACTAATCTTCTATTTAATATTATGGATCATTTGAAGAAGGCTAATGTAACTATGTCCATGTATGATGCTCTATTTATCTTGGGGTAAAAGGTGATTCTCCATTAAGAGCTCTCCAAAATTTCTCATGTGGAAAGGATAGATGATAAAGTGAACACTATTTTCATTAATAATAGTCAACCTAACCAATCCCCTAGCTAAGTTCCCAATCAAATTCTAAGAAAAATTCAATCTCAAAATGTTGTTCATCTTTATAAGGTTGTTAACCCCCCATTTTATATATCACTCATCATAGGGGACTATTTAGCACACAATTGTATGATAGATTTAGGTGCTTTAACCTTGGTGATGCATAAAGTCATAATATATAAGATTGAGCTCAAATATGTACCCAATGAAAAAGGTGTTCTCCAATTGGATGGATCCCCCACTAAGACAATAGGCATCTTGAAAGATCTTTAGATCACATTAATAGCATGTCCAAATTGTGTCATTAATCAAGGTGTAATAGTGGTATACCTACCTCCATATTTTCCCTTGTGTTTATTGAGTGATTTTAATACAATGATTAGAGGATATTTGTCATCTGACTAGTCATACATGATTTTTAGAACTATATATAGAACTAAAGTTACTATAAGATATGAGACTATCTTCAAGTTCCACGTAGAACCCTATATGCCTAATCTTTCAAATACCAGTTGTAATATATTTGGACAGGTTGAAGAGGTTAATGAAAAATAACCCTATGATCATTTTTAATTCATTTCAAAGTTTTACTTGGATGAATGGGTATCTTATAGTCATGGTTTTGATCCATATATCAATATTGAAGAGGTAGGCTTAGGAGTGTACTATATGCATGAGGAAGGTGTTGTTATACCTTGCTTAACTCATACTACTCAATAAGAGGATGGTATATGGAATTTTTTCTTTGATGGCTCAAGGTAAAAAAATGGAAGTGGAGTGGGAGCCATGATCATTTCACCCTCTAGTCAAAAGAATCATTCTAATACAAGATGATAATTTAGCTACACCTTAAATACAACTAAATATGAATCTCTTTTGCATGGTTTGCAAGAAGTAAGAAAGAGAGGTGTTAAGCTCCTCCAAGTCAAGGGTGATAGTGAGATTTTAGTGTAATAAGTGAGAGGCCTAAGTGTATTCAATAATCACCACTTGAAATCCTATAAGAATTAATTATGGGACTTCATGGATGATTTCTTAGCATTTGATATCCAGTCCATACCAAGAGAAGCAAACTAGCATATAGATAGGCTTGAAACCATTAGTGCCCAATATGATATATTAGGAGTCAAAGGTAGAAAAATTCAAGATAAGTTCAAGGTTATATGTAGACTAGCTATACCTAACAATGAGATGAGTTGGCAAGTCTTTGACAATGCTGACCAAATCATATGTTTTTTAATGCAAGAGGTAGAATTTTTCCATAGGAATCAAGACAAGTTCCAAAGTTAATATGATGATCAAATAGTAAAAATGAGGTCTAATAATATAACCAAATATATTATGACATTATAAATCACCTTAAATTAATATGACCAAGTAAGAAAAGGGAAATCATACATATTAGCTAAGGAAGAACACTATAAAAAGATATAGATCTTTTCAGGGACAAATCGCTAAAGTTAGCAAAGGTCAATACAATAGAAGAAATAGCTACATTTTTTACTTTGTGCCAAGAATTTTTTGATATATTTTATTTGGATTATAAATAATTAAAGGGGTTTAAACCCAAACTTTCACATCACACCATTGAATTACAAATCAATTCAAAGGCAGTCAGGTAGAAATAAAGGCCTATCAATCCAAGAGTGGGGAACCTCATGAGAAGATATCTCTATAAATTGATTGAATCAAAGATAATATTTCCAAATGAGAATTCCTCATAGGTGGAAAACCTTGTTCTAGTGAGGAAAAAAATGGAGAGATTAATTTATGTGTTAACTTTACGAACCTCAATAAGGTTTCTCTAAAGGACCATTACCCACTGCCCTTCATGAATTAAATTATATAAAAGGTGGAAGGTTCTCAAAGGTTATCATTACTTGATGGATATTCTAGCTATAATAAGATCATGGTAATAGAGGAAGATAGGCAAAAGACTTCCTTCACTATAAAATGGGGAACCTATGCATATTATAAAATGCCTTTTGGACTCTCCAATGTTGGATCTACCTTCCAAAGAGCAATGGATGTTGATTTTCATGGTCTTTTGGATGATATGGTTTTAGTCTATCTTGATGACATAATAATTTTTTCAAATAATCTTAATGATCATATCACACACTTAAGTTCTAATTTTTATAGATGCATACAAGTTGGAGTTTCTTTAAATCCAAAGAAATGCATTTTTTTAGTACATGAAGGAAGACTTCTTGGGCATGTGGTGTCCAAAGTTGTTCTTTCCATTGATCTAGAGAGAATAGAGGAAACCTTGCTCTATCATTTCCAAAACGTAATAAAGTATTTGAGAGCTTCTTGGTCAAGGTAAACTTCATTAGGAGGTTCATTCTAGGCTTTGTAGAGATGATCAAGCCTCTCACCCATATGCTAAGAAAAATCAAAGATTTAATATGGAAAAGAGAAGGTAAGAGAATATTTTATGCCATTAAGGAGGCCATATCCCATTCCCCCACACTTATAAATCCAAATTTCAATAAGGAATTCTATTTGTATGCCTTTTCTCCATTAGATTCAATTTCAGCTATCCTTATGCAGTAGAATGATGAAGGTTTGGAGTAACCTATTGATTTATTTAGTCAATATTTAGAAGGTTATGAAGAAATTTATATATTTTTTAAAAATATGTAATTATTTTATAATAAGTTTGAATAAATTTATACATTTGGTTTCAAACAATAAGATATTACTAATGGTAGCTCATCTAAGTTTGGAGGATTTTATCCTCAATAGAGACTTAAACAAAAAGAAAGCTAGATGGGTAACCAAGTGCATGGAGTAATACATTGAGTTCAAAGTCAAAAAATTAGTCTAAGGTAAAGGATTGTGTGAACATATTGCAAAAGATGTGATAAAATAAAAGGAGATATTTTGGTAAGTCAAGGCATTCCACATGGACCTAAAAATACTCCTCCTATAAGTTGGACACATAATATTGATATATTTATTAAAACAAGAGAGTGTTAACTGGGTTTTAATGCATAAAAAATAAGACACTTTAGGCTAAAATAAATTCCATATATTCTGATTGATGGAGTGATATTCAAAAAATACATTGGAGGTATGCTTTTAAGATGTGTTGAAACTAGCCAATTTGATAAGATTCTCAAGCAATTTCATGATGTTCTAATTGCTGGGCACTTTTATAGAAAGAAAATAATATACAATATCATCATATATGGATACTTTTGTCCCACTATGTTTATAGATGCATACTCTTGGGTAAGGAAATACAAAAAATTTGCAATGTTTGTTGGCAAATAGAGATTAATTGTCCTCCCCTTGCAACCAATATGAGTAGAGAAGCCTTTCATGCAATGGGACCTTGATTTAATATGGATTATACACCCCCCTTAAATTAAATGGAATAAGTGGATCATTATTTCTATAGACTACTTTACAAAATGGGTTGAATTAATTACCCTTAAGGAGGCCAATGAAGTTTATGTTTTGGAATTTTATGATAATCTTGTAACTAGATTTGGTATGCCTTCTACAATCATTTTTGATAATGCATTATATTTTATTAGAAAAAAGGTGTGTGAATTTTACCTTTCACATGATATTTATCTAAAATCATCCTCTAACTATTATCTATAGGGAAATGGACTAGTAGAGACCACAAACAAGAACTTGTTAAAGATCATCAAGAGGACTATGGAGGATAGCCAAAAGGAATGGCACAATAGATTGAGGACTACCCTATGGGCAAATAGAGGGACACCCAAAAAGGCTAATAGACACTCCTCATATCTTATTGTCTATGGGAAATAATAAAATCTCCTTATATTTCTTGAACTTACTGAATTAGAGTGTGCACATCATCTCAATGAGCTCTTTGAAGATGATACTATACAGGTGAGGTTGAATAAATTGAGGTAGCTGGAAGAAATAAGAGATAATGATATGAATACCATGTGATCTAACCAACACAAAGTGATGAAGTTTTTTTACAATAATTAATCCTTAAGGAATTCTCATCAAGGTGATATAGTATTCAAATGGGATGAGGACCATGAAAAACTAGGAAAACACTCCAAGTTTGATAGTCTTTAGAGTGGACCTTATGTCATCACAAGATACAAGGAGTGAAATTCCTTTGATATTTCAAGAATAAATGGAGATATCCTTCCTATATCTATCAATTGGAGGTATCTTAATTTATGTTACTAGTTATAACTCTTGATCTTTGTACATAGTTAGATAGGTATTTATTTCTTCCAAGTGCTTACACATGGATATTTTATTATTTAGTTAGTTTTCTAGTATATTTTATTGATTTATTATTTTTGTGGTGTCCCATTACTCCAAAAAATGTTTACAAAAATAAATTAGAGTCTTTTTTTAACTGGTATTTCATTAGTTTAGACATCATAAACAATCTTGATCAATGTCTAGGTTCTATGACCAACAAGCTGGTCAAGATAGCTAAGTCACCAAAAATGAAGTAGGAGTTGAGAAAGTTATAGAGATTAGTTACCTTCCACTTATAACCAATATAATTATATAATCCTTTCATTCAATGGGGCATTAATTTCATATGGATGATACACCCCCCTTCAATCAAAGGGAACAAGTAGATCATTATAGCTACATACTACTTTACAATATGGGTTGAAGCAGTTACCCTTAAGGAGGTCAATGGAGTTTATGTTTTGGATTTTTATGATAATATTGTAACTAGATTTGTTATGCCTTATGCAATAATTTTTGATAATGCATTATATTTTATTAGAAATAAGAGTGTGTGAATGGGGGCCTTTCACATGGGATTTATCTAAAAGCATCCTCTAACTATTATCTATAGGGAAATGGACTAGTAGAGACCAAAAACAAGAACTTGTTAAATATCATCAAGAGGACTATGGAGGATAGCCAAAAGGAATGGCACACCAAATTGAGGAATATCTTATGGGTAAATAGAGTGACACCCAAAAAGGCTACTAGACACAATGCATATCTTATTGTCTATGGGAAAGAGTAGAATCTCCCTATATCTCTTGAACTTACTACATTAGATCTTACACATCATCTCAATGAGATCTTTAAAGATTATACTATGAAGGTGAGGCTGAATAAATTGACGTAACTAGAAGAAACAAGAGATAATGATATGCATACCATGTGATCTAACTAACACAAAGTGAAGAAATATTTTGACAAGAGGGATTCCTCAAGGAATTTTCATCAAGGTGATAGAGTATTCAAATGGGATGAGGACCATGCAAAACGAGGAAAACACTCCAAGTTTGGTAGTATTTGAAGTGGACCTTATGTCATCACAAGATAAAAGGAGAGAAATTCCTTTAAACTTTAAATATTAAATGGAGATATCCTTCCCATCTCTATCAATGGAAGGTATCTCAAGTTATGTTACTAGTTATAACTCTTGATCTTTATACATAGTTAGATAGGTCTTTCTTTCTTTCAAGTTCTTGCACATGGATATTTTGTTGTTTAGTTATTTTTATAGTATATTTCATTTCTTTTTTTTTTTTTGGTGTCCCATTACTCCAAAACCTATTTACAAAAATCAATTAGATTCTTTTTTAAGTGGTATTTCATTTATTTAGCCATTGTAAACAAGATTGATTAATGTCGAGGTTCCATGACCAATAAGCTGATCAAGATAGCTGAGTCACCAAAAATGTTGGTCATTTTGGCCCACACAACAAGTTTTTGGCTAGATCTAGTGTAATGTCTTGAGGACCAATGAATGAAGTAGGAGCTGAGCAAGTTCTAGATGGAATGAATGGACCTAAGGGATCATGCAACTTGCAAGACTTTTGAAACACTTCAAGTTCACTTGAAGTGTAATTTTTCATTTTTTGAAGATAAGAATAGAGTTATAAAGACCTCATTATGTGTCAAAATTTCTTATAACGGGTATGGAAATGCATGGGATTCATTTAGCTCTTCATTGTGTTCATTTAGAGACTTAGGTATAGTGGTAGGAATTTTGAGTAGGAACTTTGTTGACATTGTCATTTCTATGTGCAGATGAGTTAGGGAGAATTGATCATATGAATTTATTAAATTTAGTCCTAAAAACATATTCACCAATTTTTATGTAATCCTCTAAAGCATAGTAGAAGATATGAAGATCCAAAATTGGCCTCTGAAGTAAAATCTGATAAATTCCCATACTTGGCCATTTTTTAAGAAGCTTAAAAAAAGCCATGTGAGAATATTTATGAGGCCAACTATCAAATGTGTGATAGTTATAGGAGGAAATGATCACATGGGTTTGTTTATTTTGGTCCCTAGTTACTTTGTACTAAGTTTCAGGTCATCAACCAAAGTGAAAAATAAGTTATGCATGTTCAAAGTTGGCTCCTTAGTCAAAATTTTCTAAGTTCCCCATACTTAGCCAAATGAATTTGACTATCACCATGACATTATGAAATAATAAATGGACCAACCAAATTATGCATTTAGTATCTTCAATTAGACATATCAAATTATTGGTTGATCAAATGGTTTCATCCCTTTTAACATCAAAACAATATCCTAAAATTTTGGGACCTCCATGATTCTCATGTTTCAATATATAAATTTGTAAAGTTAGTTAAATAATGAAATACATTTTGTGGGATGTCAAATAAGGTATATGGGAAATTAATTTTAAGGTCATGAAGTAGTCATTGAATTTCAAATAATGGGTCCTAAATGATCTAATCCATGCATTCAATCATACTTTCATATCTAACAGTGAACAAAGGTCAAAGGGGTCAATGAATCTCAAGAGAAAATGCATGCATGACAAGTGTCAATAACACATTCAACTAGCAGAGGATAAATGATCAATGAAAATTCATACTAAGAAGGATCAAAATTTCAATATGGTTAATGGGTCAATGACCCAAGACAAATTTTGAAAGACAATCAAGTAAAGGCAAACCCAAGGAGCTTCTAATGAAGATTGATGAGCCTGTTCTTGACCTAAACTAGAAAAAAAACAAAGGAACCTACCTCAAGTTCTGTCTAAGATAAACTGGATGGACTTTGTAGGATATAACATCACCATTAAAGCTTTTACAAAGACAAAATAGGTCTTTCAAACCTAATATAGAGCAGAGGTCAACAAGAAAAAGTTTTGTGATTATATCAAAAGGCAATATAGGTTAGTTTTATCTATAGTGGACTAAGTTTTAGGTTTCAAAACAAGGCCATGCAAGTAGACACATAAATTTTCATTACCAAGGACATTATTATGAACCTCTCCTCCACTCTCTCATAATCAAATGAACTGGTAAAGAATAATTAGTTCTAGAATGGGAGCATAACAATTGGATCTAGCTATTTTAACTGTATCAATGGCAACACTCACTTGAAAATGACTTGATCCCACCATTATAACTGAAAATAACATCATTACAGAAAGAAGTGGGAGAAGGAATGAGTGGTTTTTGCAAACATTTTTCAAGGTAGCCATGACCAATCAAGCAAGTTAGTTGTAACTATTAAGGAGAGTGGAGTTATGCTCAATTATGGCCCCTTTAAGTGCAAAACAAAATTTCCTCTCTCTCTTTCCATTTTTCCATAAATATTTGGACTCCTAATCCTTGATTTTTATCCCTCAAGATAGTGTGACTAGACTCCACCAAAATTATATTTGAAACCTCTTGGATTAGTGAATAGAGTATTTTACAATCACTTGCTAATTTTTATTTAGTTTTTTGTGTTTTTTTAATATGCAAATGTGATTGTTATCTTCCTTTTGCATGTCCAAGCTCAACCCAAGTGCTAAAAAATTTATTTATAGGTCATATAATGTGTCTTATTATTGATCTATAAAATATATAGTGGAAATATAAATTTAAGTGTATTTAACTATACCTTATTCTCATTGCTCCCTAGTCTGATTAAATTAAACTAACCTCTATATGAAATACTATTGCATAGAAACTATAATAAGAATTATATTAGCTTCTTTCATAGTCTACTAGTGTGACAAAGAATCTAAGTTCAAGAGTGGATCTAACAAATTCATGGTGTATCACCACATATTAGAATATGTTTTACTTTATGCAACTTTCTTGACTCTTTCACCACAAATAGTTTTATGTTTTATAAATAAAGGTCCAAATTATGAAATATGAGGAGATAGCCTCATAAAAAATCCTGGAGGTATGGTCTAAATATAGGTATCTCATAGCCTTAGACCATCCCTATGTTAGTCTAGGTATGGGTTAGAATTGAAAAAATATTACCTCTATTGGGTGTTATTTAGATAGATAATAGGTTGTCCAATCCCCTCCATTCTATTTGTTAATCATCATAGGGGATTGCTTAGTGCACAATTATATGATAGATTCAAGAGCTTCAACCTTAGTTATGCCTAAAGACATAACATATAAGTTTGAACTTAATTATGTTCCTAATGAAATAGATTTTCTCCTATTAGATGGTTCCCCCACTAAAATAGTAGGTATATTAAAAGATCTTAAGATCACATTCGCAACTTGCCCAAATTATGTCATCACTCAAGATGTAATGGTTGTAGACCTACCCCCATATTTTTCCATATTCCTATATAGGTATTTTACTAGAAAAATTAGTTTTTATTTGTCTTTTGATTGGTCATACATGGGTTTCAAGACCAGATATGGGACTAGGGTCACTATTAGGTCAAAATCTATCATTAGGTTCCATCTAGAGCCCTATATGCCTAACCTTGTAAATGTCAATTATACCATATTAGATGAGGATGAAAATAATAGTGATAAAGAGCTTCATGAACATATTAAAGTCATTTTAGACCTGTGCTTGAATGAATAGGAAGCTAATAATCATGGATTTTATCCCTACACTAATATTTAAGAAGCATGCTTAGGGGTGTATTGTATGCATGAGGAGGGTGTTGTTATACCTTGCCTAACTAACACCACTCAAGAGGAAGATGGTTGATAGAATTTATTATTTAATGGATCAAGGTCAAATAATGGTAGTGTAGTTATAGCCATGTTTGTTTCACCCTCAAATTAGAATTACTATTCATCTATAAGATTTTAATCTAGTTACACTTCAAACATAACTAAATATGAGGCTCTTTTACATGGTTTGAATATTATGATCTTTTACATGGTTTTATAGTAATATATGGTACCAATTTTATATATTCATGATGGTTTATTTTCACTCTAATTATGGTCCATATGACTTTCATTAGCTCTTCAAAATTTTATATCTTTCGCTTCAACTCTCATACACACTAACTAGTTAGGTAGGCCTTGATCTTATACTAGGCTCTTGATTATACACCTCTTGGTAAAACATACATACTTTACCAATTATATTCTCAAAAAAATGTGCCTTAGTTCATTCCTAAAAAATAAATCAAACATTACAATAGGTCAGTTATAGCGTATAGGACCAAAACCCTTTTTAGGCCTTAAGGAGACCTAATTCAATTAGGCCTTCATTAACACACATTAGCATTTGAAATACTTTAAACACTATAAAAATTATAAAATTTTAGGAAAATTTCATATGTCACTCAAAAATACCTTATAAAACTTCAATCTAGGTCCATAACACCTTTTACGTCCAACCACTGCTTGAACCTCTTCTCAAAACACTGTTCACAATAGGCTTGTGCATACCCAAAAAATCTACCTTAAACAACTAAAGCAAAAATACAAATTTTCAAAAAAAAACATGTAAAAATTATATATACTAAGATACATGACATTAATATCATCACCATGTATTTTAGACTTAAAAATGTAGGGCAAAAGGACTCAAACCTTTCTCTACAAATAACCCACTCAGAACTGCCAACTAGCCTCAAAACATAGTCATGTAAACATAAAATTATAACACATGAAATATTATAATAAATAAATTAAAATGCATTAATATGATCTAAATACATCCTCATAATAACGTCCAAAAAATAGATCGTAATCTCTAATAGCAATATTGGTCTTGCAGACTAATCTCATGATCTCAGTGTATATAGACCTCACTGAGCTAGACAAGTCAACTTGATAGCAACGTTTTGATATATAAAATAATATAAAAATATTATATATAATAAAAAAATGTACTAAATGTATTTAAAAATAATATACAAGCACTTATATTCATCTATATTCCATGATAACACATCCCTAATCACCTTCTCACTTCTACCTAGTTCTCCTCATTGTTTGTACCATTAGGCCTATTAGCTATAGGTCAACTTGTATGACTAATTTAGATCACATGAGAGATATAAAATAATTATAAACTAACATGGGCATAAAATACAAGTCTTGATATTTTACCTCCATCCATTTAACAACTTTGACTTGGTTAACTCTGAGAACTACATCAAATCTCCAAGAAACAAGGCCTTTCATATAGGGTCTACTCACTCACATAGAAAAAAAATCACACATAAAGATGAACCATAGATTTAAATTCATAATTAAATATTTAAAATTTCCAAACAAATCCATTATGAGCACTTTAAAACAATATCTTTCACATCAGGTCATTATTAGGGTCTTAGAGAGGGTTAACACTATTTTTGGTGTTAACTATTATTCATAAAGTATTACCCCTAATATATAAAAATAATTCCTAGAGATCTTATAAAGCAACCTTTCCCATCTCTACTCAATATATTAAGTTCCCATGCATAGGTTACAAGTGACAATGAACACTTGAAATTCCTTCTCGGGTTGAGAACCCTTCATTCTATGTACTAAAAAAACCTCAAAACCATCTATCATACCTTCTAATAAAAAATTTGGACTCAAATTGGTCAAAACACCTATTAAAACCTATCATACCATTGAAAATTATCACATGATTATTGTTATCTTGAAGTGTGAATCTCATACTTCATTTGGCCATCATCCCTCTCTTTGTTTGCTTGGACCTTGACCTACAAACCATATTAGGTCTTAAAATTTACCTTAAAGTCTCTTTTAATACACTCTACACATAAATTAAATGCTCACACAACATATCACATGATAAAAAAATATCAAACATCCTTCATATGCCTTGACAATAGATCATGATGCCTCAATTTATGAAATAGGGTCTAAAGGTGGCCTAGTTGCATACCAAGTTTGTAGGACCTACCCATGTATGTTCACTCTAAGACTCTAATGAGTGTTATAATGCCCCATATGCATGTTCAAACAACCCCATAAAAATTCTTATGCCTTTTTTAATCCATCTCACTAGCCCACCAAACTCATACCTTCTCACAAGGTCTCTTCATGCAATGACTAGTGTCATGATTAGGCTTTTCAAGCTCTTGAAACTTAATAACTAATATTTAAATAGTTATTTATGATATTATACCTTTATCATAATTATTACATGCACATTAAATAGTGTCATACCTCTCACTAATGCTATCAAATAATAACATTCATCAATGAACTTATGAATATTTTTCTTAAGAACCTTTGACATCAATGACAACAGTAATGCCAAATTTCAACAAAAGGAACAATGCTTAACAAACACTACTATGGTATTTGATACATATGATTTCCCATTTCTAATGGAGGATTATAATGAACTGGAGGTCATTGTAGATTAATTTCATTCTTTCTAGTAGCTCCAAATAAATAATTATAATCTAAGGAGCAAACAACCTTTTACTACCTCTACAACTCTAAATAATAATGATAACACTCCTCTAGACACAAAAAGTAGCAATAATATACCTACCCCAAAGGAAACAGATTATATGTATCCCATAAAATCACTAAACAAATGGGGGTACATTATTATGTAGGATATGAAGAAGATTAAAGCCAATATCACTATATATGAGTTGGATTAGGTCACTAAATGAAGGGGACTACTATTGAATTCCTTGATCATAAGATCTTATGCAAAAAAATACAAGACTAGCCAAAAAAATTTAATGATCTATAAGGATAAACATGAGGTTCCACCCTTCATGGTAAAAGCCATAATGTTCAGTAACAATGTTCATAATTATCTGGTTAACTCACATGCCTACAATCATATACAAAAAATTAGGACTGACCCCAGATAAGCCAAAAAGGGTAGTCATGAAACTAGAAAAATATATAGTAAATTATGTTGGGAAATTATTGAACATATGCATATAATTTGCCTTTTATCTATGTGTACAATTACTTATTGACTTACTAGTGGCCATCATCGTAGAGGCCTATAGTCTAGTGATTAGCCAAAATTGGTCAAAAACATTAAATGGATATGTAACCACTAGCTTCTCACATATGTGGCTACCTTATAAGGGTGTGGATAATAATTTTTTGATTAAATGAGACAATAATACTAATTACTTAATCATGTAATATAATTCTAAGAATGAGAAGGTCAATTTCATATCCTCACATGATGGTATTTACACCTTCACTATCAAACATAGGTCTCAACACCAAGATTTTAAAGCACCTTCATAGTTATAGATCATTTACTTTGATGGTGCCTGATTGAAACAAGGATTAGGTGTTGATGTAGCCTTGATGGGTGCTGATATAAAGTAGTACTTTGTAGCATACAAATTGTAGTTCCCTTACACTAATAACTATACTAAGTATGAAACCTTGATCTTAAACCTAAAATTTGCCTTAGGACATGATCTCAAACAACTAAAATTATTTAGTGATTGAAAATTGATGCTCAACTAGGTTAGAAGTAAATATCAATGTAAACTAGAATACCTAAAGAAATACAAACATATAGCCTAGGACCTGATTGAGCCCTTTGAGGCTTTCAACATTTGAGCTATTCTAAGAGAAGAAAACTAAATAATAGAATCATTAGAATCTTAATATATCAAATTAAAACCACTATGGGTGTCTAAGATGCATAATTTTTTTTGGATTCGGTGCCTTGCCCTTCGATCCCTAAAAATTTAGAAAATTTCTAGGTCTTCGAGGATGATCAATAGATTATCCAATTCATAAATAACTTTAGATAATTTTAATACCAAATTATAGATGAAAATTAATTTGAATGTATAGGAGCAAAGGACCTTAAGGAGGATGGTATTATACATCTTAAGGAAAATAGAATCCCCATAGGGATGGTATCTTTAAAAAGGATATTTGATATAAATCCACAAGATGACAGTCAAAGGCAGCCAAAGATAGATTGGTCTAACTTTGAAAAATATAATTTGGGAATTCAAAAACACTCATAATATGTTAACATTAGTCTATCCTATACTCATGATTAAAACTAAAAACTAAAAGAAATATTGATGAAGTACAAATATGTGATTGCTTAGACCTATTAATACTTAAGGAGTTTTGATCCTAGGGTGATCATCGATACTATTCCCTTAAGTCTAGGTAATAGAACATTTATAAAAATTTAGAGGCTCATGAATCCCATATTAAATCTTCTCATTTAAATTAAATTTTAGAAGCTATTAGATGTCATAATCATATTTCCTATCAGGCACTCTACCTAGGTGGAAAACATGGTATGCATCAAGAAAAATTGAAAAATAGGGCTATGTGTCAAATTTACGAAACTAAAATAATATTCAAAGAAGGATAAATACCCTCTATCCTCCTTTGATAAGGTAATCCATGTTTTCAATGGGTCTGAAATGATGTTCTTCCTAGATGGTTTCTCTAGGTACAACCAGGTGTTGGTAGAAGCACAAGAACATATGAAAATAATTTTCACCATGAAGTGGATAACATATGCTTATAATATTATGCCTTTTGACCTCATCAATGATGGTGAAACATTACAAAAATAATGGAACATATGTTTAAGGGACTTATTGGTAAGTACATCATTATCTATATGGATGACCTCACTATGTACTCCAAGAATAGATCTGATCTTTTGAACCACTTTCAAAAGGTGTTTGATAGATGCAAAATATATGGAGTATCTCTCAACCCAAACAAAATCATATTTAGGGTGACAGAGGGAAATTTTTTGGGCCACATAATCACCATGGAAGGAATTTTTTGATTTATAATTGGTCCAATCCACTTCAAAGTTGACACCTCCCACTAGTAGAAAAGAATTAAAATCATTCTTTGAAAATATCAACTTTGTGCGACAATTCATCTCTAGCTTTTTTGAGATTGTCAAATCATTAAATTCTATGTGAAATAAGGACACAAAAATAATAATGGACAATAAAGGCAAATGGTTCCTTTTAGGACATCATAATGACTATTATTTAGGCCCCAATGTTGATTAGTCCTAACTTCAACAAGAACTTGTACATATTCTCCTTCACTTTAAAATATAGTACTAATTTAAAAGAGGTAGAGTTAAAATATTTAATGATACATAAGAAAATTTATTCATTGGTCAAATTTTTAAATTATTTTAGGTGTTATATCTTTAGAAATAATACTTATTCCATGGTTCTAAATACTACAGTCAAGCTCACTCTGAGATAGAATAAGCTAGGTGAAATAAGAAGAAAATATATGTCCAAGTTTTACTAATTTGACCTATAAATCAGACTAACCAAGATAGTAAGAGGCCAAGGGATAATCCAACTAATGAATGAGATAGACCCATTCATTCAAGTTGAGAAAGTCAATGAAGTCCAAATAGTTGGAGGAGAGTAGTATAATTAGATCATTCACTATCTACTCATAAGGGCATGCCCAATTGCATTGAATAGAGAAAAAAGGTGAGATTTAAGGATCAAATTTTACCACTCTATGAATACTATACCATGAAAACTATGAATTCATATACCTATTGGTCAAATTCTAACCCCAAGTTTGTAACTTTCAAATTTAGAATTTGACTAGTATGTAGTTTTCCTTTAGAACAAATGTTCTTTGACAAAGCCTATAAAAATACCAAGTTTTATTTCTTTTGGAAGGTTCATTTTGGTATTTGTTCTAATCCTTTGCCTAATTCTTTTGTGTTTTTTTTCCTAAGCCCTTCTATAATTATTTCAAACTTTTTGTCTAAAGCATTTTTTCCTTAAGTATATTTCTTTTGGACATTATGTTTTCAACTTTCCCAAAGGATAAGTCTCTAAAAGTTACCCTACACATTTTTTCTAAAATATATCCTTTCAAAGCCAAAGGTTACTTTGTATCTTTTTCAAAGGGTATTTTTCCTTCCAAACAATCCAATTCATCTTTTTCGAAGGGATCATTTCAACTTTCCTAAAGGTCATTTCACTTTTTTCAAAGAGTACCTTGCAACTTCTCTGAAGGACACTTTTAAAGAAAAATGCACCAAATAAAAAGTCTGAAAGGTAAATTTCACTTTTCCAAAGGGCACATTTCAAAATTTTGAAGGGTTATTTTACAAAAAAATGGACCAAATAGAAACTATAAAGGGTACCTTACAAATTTTTTGAAGGACTCTTTCAAGCCAAAAGGGACCCTTGTAACTTTTCTAAAGGGTATGTTGTAACTTTTTTGAAGGGACATTCTGAGGCTAAATAGACACTTTCAAATATTTTGAAGGGTAATTTTCAACAAGCTAAATGACCATTTTAATTTTTCAAAGGGCCAAACATAAAGTCCAAAGGAATTATTTTGGAGAAATTGTCTGATGAATTTTTGTGGTAAAATTGTCCACAAGAAAGGGTCAAGAAAAAAAATCTAAAGGAAATACATGAAAGGTGATGACCCATAGAAAGATAATTTACAACTATAAGAAATAGTTTTTGCTATGCAAAATACTTGATAATAACATGAGAGTAGATGTGGAGGTAACAAATGTGTGAATCTTGAGCATCTGATGTAGATAGAGCAAACAAAATGGATAGGTTGATAGTTTGATTCATTGCTTCCATGAAATTGACAACTACAAGTGTCTAAAGGATAACTAGCAATTAGAAAGAACATTTTATAACTATTTTCATGAGTTCCATTCCCCCTCTATAGTACTATGTGTTGGATTCTCTATTTTTAGTTTTAAACTCTCAGGGATGATCTTAGATAAAAGTAGTTTCATATGCTAATCCAAAAAAATTTATGCCACTTGCCAAAATTATCGTGACTTATTTTGGATAAGAAAACCTCATGGCATGATATGGATCACCCATTCCATCTCTTTCATGCATTTGTAACTAATTCTCACATGCAGACACATGTCCTTATGTCTCTTCAACTCCTCCTCTCTCTCTTCCCCAAAGTTCTATTAATTGAGCCATTTTTTACTAATGTAAATGACCAAATTTTTGGTATGGTGAAGCCCTATTGAAATGAGACTGCAATTTACTTTTGAACATTGAATGCATGAAGAATTCTAAGTTGTGAACTTATACTTGAGTATGTGAGTGATGTATAATGGAGCTAAGTGATAGAATCATCCCTACTCCCTTTATCCTTCATGTTTGAACAAAGGCTCTAATGTTAAAAAGTTATGTGAAGTGTGTTGAATGTATTAAAATATCTTTCAAGTATGCAATTATACTTATGGTGTGCAATCTACCCCTTAGGTTAAGTATCCTGTTAATTATTTCAAGCATGTTACCTTCACATTGAAACACTATGTTAGTATATTTCAATGCATGGAATTAGTCTTGGAAAGCATTATTATTTAGTATAAGTGTGATAGTTAGTGGGATAAATTTTTGGTGGATCACCTTTTTATCATAGTTTCCTATTTTATGCAAACTCTTGACTCTTTTCATGAACATGCATTAGATTAGGTATTAGGTGATAGACACTTAGAGAAGAATTGAGGGAGCTAGCCCTTTTCAATTCTAGAGACTCATCTCTCTTATAAGTTCCCACAAACTTTAGGGATGATTTAATGTTGCATCAAATTTAAGGAATTTCATAGGATGCCTTAGGGTGGATTATTTGATGATAACATTTTTAGCACACCTAGTGAGATAGCTAGTTCTAATTGTTTCCATGTTAAGTTGAATGCTATCCTTGATAAGTCCAAGATTATATAAGTGTTCTTAATCCAGCATTTGGTGACTCTAAAAAGTGATAATTTATGGTTTTAGATCAAGTTATTCACATTATACTTCATGGTCTTCACTAGATCATCTTCTAGTAGAGCCTTTAATAAAGTCCTTCTACCTAAAACTCCTCTTGAAGAACAACACCCTGAACCATTACTAACCTTTATAAATCCTAAACAAGAAGGTTTTGAAGAGAAAAAGAGGAGGTTGAATAAATAGTAGATCAAGAGGAAGAAGAAATGGCTAGAAGACATCCTTTCACAGTCTTCAACACATAGAATCTAGTTAACCTTCCTATGTATGATCCTATTCCTCCTAATGCTACCAAATGTCTCCCCAATTTCAATGGAGAGGGTCTTGTTACCCCATCTAATCATATTAAGGATATTTTAAACTTTTTCAATTTCCATAATATCACCCAAGCTAACATAGCTATTAGAATATAAAGGGAAGGCACTTGACTGGCATAGGACATTGGAAAGTCATTTTATTACTAATTGGGGTAGATTTGGAGAGTTATTGGTAAATATGTTCAAAAATAAGAGTGACCATACTTCACTAATTCACTAGCTAAATGTGATAAAGAGAGGTCTTAATGAATCTATGGGAGATTTTAATGAGAGATTTCAAAGAACATGGAATAGGCTAGCACCTATTATGGGGCCTCCTCCAAGATTTATATTCCCCACCTATCTTAAGGCTATTGACACTGATGTATTAATAATGTTGCTATCAATGGGAGGATTTAATTTACTTAAAGCATATGAGATAGCCATTGAAACTAATAATAGTTTGATACAAGTTGAGAACTTACCTCCAAGAGTCCCCATGCCTTTGTTTTCTCATAATTTAGTTAAAGCCCCAAGCAGAGCATAAGTTACCAATAATAATGTCAAACCTAGAACTACTCCCAAGAAGGTAGATGATGCTATAGATAAGGATGAGATGATTTAGTCTTTACAATCCCAACTCAAGCAAGCATAAATGTATGCAAGTGCTCCACCCAATCATCAATATTATCCTCACCAAGTATATAGACCTCCACCCCAATACACTAACCAAGGAAGAGGACAAGGTAAACATGACTTTAATAGTCATCCCAACACTTATAATCCCAATTCCATTCCATCCACAAAGGTTGTTGTTTTAGTCCATACTAATCTAGTCCAAGGAGAGGAACATTTGGATTATTAGGGGAAATATCAAGGTCATTTTATGTATAATGGTGGAGAAGGTAATCAATATTTGGTATCTCAATAAGGAACTATTCCTTGTGTTACATCAAAATAAGTGAATCTCATGTAAAGGGATGTTCAAGGAGAAGGTAGCAGCCTAGGTACTAGTTTTATGAACATCTAAGTAGAAGATAATTATGTGTTGAATAAAAATGAATTAGATGTAGCCAACACAAGGGATAAAAAGTGGGATTTAGAAGATAATCCAATAGAAAAATAGACTCTAAGTAGTGCCTCTCCAAGGCCAAAAAGTCTGAGTGCTAATGTGATAGATCCTACTAGTCACACTACTCCTCAAAGTCGAAATGTGAGCAAGGCTACCAAACCTTTAATATAACAAGTTAAATCTCCTTCATTTCCTTCAAGAATGAAATACAAGGTGAATAATTCCTCTCTAAACATTATTTATTCTCTTAAGAATACCAATACAAACATTTCTCTTTGGGAAGCATTCCATATACCTAGCCAAAAGGAGATTCTACAACAACAACTCTCAAACATTCATGTATCCCCTCAAGTTCCAAGACACAATGGTGTAATCTTAGGAATTCACCTAATTATGTCCTATAACCATCCAACAAATCTGAAAATCCTCCACCTTTCTACATTACACTCATTATGGGAGACAAATTCGTTCATAATTGCATTGTGAATAGTGAAGCCAGTACCACAGTTATGCCTAAGGTGGTTGCTTACAAGTTGGGACTGAAGTATGAACCTCATAATAATGGTGTGTTTTATCTTAATGGAGCTGTAGACAAGTCTATGGGGTTGGTTAAATTTTTTTAATGTTTCTTACAAGATTTTACAAGTTTCCCCATCTTACAAGACATTGTGGTGGTCGATCTTCTAGCTCATTTTGCTATTTACTTGTCAAGAGACTTCAGAGCTAAGATTGGAGGGTACCTTGAAATTGATTGTAATTTTATATCCTTTATAAAAATATATGGAGCTAAAGTGACTATAATAATACAACCATTGTCAAGGTTCCACATTGAACCATATGTGGAGATAAATTCAAATCAGAATTGTAGGATTAGTGAGGAAGAATAAGGTGCCATTGGTGGTGAAACATCCTTTCCACTTAAAGGAATTTCTAACCTCTTTCTTGATGAGTATGGTACTAAAAATTATGAACATGACCCCTATGCACTCATAGAAGAGACTAAATTAGGGGTATATTTTATGCATGAGAAGAACATTCCTATACCATCACTCACTAATGAAGATCATGAACTTGAAGTGATATGGGAAATGATTTTTTGAGGATATATAAGCAAGGTAGGGGTATAATATGGTGTTATGTTGGTTTATCCCTCAAAAAAACAATATTAATCTTCATATATATTCCATTTTATCTATACTTGCAATGCTAGAATATGAAGGCTTGGTTCATGAACTCCAATAAGAAAAGAGAAAGGGAATCAACAATTTGAAGGTATATGGAGATAGTGAATTGATTATATATCAAGTGAGAAACCAAGATACATGTAAGAAATCTTTTCTTAAGTCCTATAGGCATAGGGTGCGTGATCTAATGGAGGAGTTTTATGCTTTCAATATTCAATCTATACAAAGAGACTCAAATAAACATGTTGATAGGTTGGTTGTGATAGGAGCACACTTTGATATAGTTACTGATGTAAGTATAGATAAGGACCAACCTAAAAATAAAGTAATTACGAGACTTTATATTATATATAATGAAGTATCTTGGAAAGTTTTTGAGAGTGATAAACACATTATACACTTCAATCAAAATGAAGCTTAATTTTCATCAAAGAATCAAAAGAAGCTTCATAATCAATATGAAGAATAAGTTATCGAACTAAAGACAAAAAAGATACCAAAGGGGCTAGTTATTTTGGATAGCATGTTCAATTAAGATGATCAAAGAAGGAAAGAAAGGGGAGGCATATCTACAAAGGAAGAAAACTATGAAAGAATCTTGATTTTTAAGGACAAACTTCTAAAAATTGGTAAGATATGTTCTCTTTTCAAAAAACAAGCCTTTATTAAATTATGTAAATAATTTCATGATATATATGATTGGGAATAAAAGGATTTGAAAGGGTTTGATCTAGATCTACCTCATGACACCATTGAGTTAGAACCTAGAGCCAAACTAGTTAGGAAAAAATAGAGGCCTATCAATCCCAAGATAGAAGAACTCATGAAGAGAGACCTTACCAAATTGATTGAGTTTAGGATTATATTTCCTATCAAGCACTCAAATTAGGTAGTTAACCTTGTAACTATTCAAAATAAGAGTGGTGAGGTTAGAATTTGTGTGGACTTTAGGGATCTAAATAGAGTTTCACTCAAAAACCATTATCCACTACCTTCCATGGAGTAGATTTTGTAAGTGGTTTTAGGTTCTCATTGCTTTTCACTACTTGATGGCTATTCAAGTTATAAACAAATATTGGTGAATGAGGAGGATCAATTCAAGATGACATTCACCATAAAATGGGGAAAATTTTCATATAGAAAGATGCCTTTTGGTTTATTTAATGTTGGTCCTACCTTCCAAAGAGCAATGGAAATGGACTTTAAAGGTTTGATCAATGAATTTTTACTTTTATACCTTGGTGATATAACTATTTTTTCCAAGTATTATAATTACTACATTAAACATCTAAGGCAAGTCTTTGAAAATTGTAGAGAGTTTGGAGTTTCTCTTAACCCCAAAAAATGTATCTTTTTTGTTCATGAAGGCAAATTATTGAGTCACATTGTGTCAAAAGAAGGCTAGTTTATTGACCCTAAAAGGATTAAAGCCATTATAGGCTTGTCTTTGCCTCTACAAAATAAAGTTTTACAAAGTTTCTTAGGTAAGATCAACCTTATAAGAAGGCTTATTCTAGGATTTGCTACTTTGGTGAAACCTATTATAACCATGCTCAAGAAGAACCAATATTTTTCTTAGATAAATGAAGGTAAGAAAATTTTTGAGGTAATAAAACAAGAAATTACCCAATATTCTACTCTCTTCAACCCAAAATTTACCAAGGATTTCATACTCTATACTTTTACTAACCTTGACACAATCTCAGTTATGCTTATACAAAAGAATGATGAGGAAATTGAATAACCCATTGCATTCTTTTATCAAGGATTGGAAGATTATGAATTGAAGTAAAAATTTGTTTACAAGTAGGCTCTAGATATCAAAATATTTTTTAAAAAGTTTAGGCACATGGTTTCAAAAAAAAAGATACATGTCATGGTTTCTCATCTTAGCACCAAAGAGTTCCTCTTAAGGAAAGACCTCAATGAGAAGAGAGCTAGGTGGATCACAAAGGTAATGTAGTATGATGTTTATATAAAGGTAAAAAACTTAATAAGAGGAAAGGGGATATGTGAAAATCTAGCTTCAGATCTCCAAGGGCTAAGGGATGAAGTCTTGGTCAATCTAGCTCATCCCCAACTAGCTAGTCACATACCAATTAAAATTTGGACACAAGACATCATTGGTTTCCTCTATAATGGTGATTTTCCTAATGGTTTTAATAAGTCACAAAGAAATTATTTTATATTAGAAACCATTCCTTATTGTCTTGTCTACGGTATTCTATTTCAAAAGGATGTGAATGGTGCACTACTAAGGTGTGTTTACAATGATTAGTTTGGCATCTTGCTAGAAAATTTTCACAATGGTGTAGATGGAGGTAATTTCTCCCCAAATTTAATAGAAGTAAACACAATTAGGGTAGGGTATTATTGTTCTATCCTTTTCAAGGATTTCTACTCTTGGGTTAGGAGGTGTCCTCAATGTGCCTTCTTTATAGACAAATAGAAACTTATAGCCCTTTCATTGAATCTTATCTAGGTAGAATAGCCTTTCATGCAATGGAGCCTTGATTTTATTTGTACGATTAAACCTCCATCAATTTCTAGACACAAATGGATATTGACTGCTATTGACTACTTCACAAGGTGGGTAGAAGCTATTGCATTGAAGGAGGCAAATGAAAATGCAATTTTGGAGTTTTATGAGAGTATCACAGTAAGATTTGGGGTTCCCTTATACTATCATTTCTAAAAATTCACTTATTTTTATGAGTTCTAAAACTTTTGAGTGGGAAAATAGAAATTGAATTTACTTTATTGACTCATCCAACTATTACCCTCAAGGTAATGGATTAGCTGAGTCTACTAACAAAAAACCTCATCAAGATCATCAAAAGGACATTGGAAAATAATCAAAGAGCATGGAAGACAAAGTTGAAGATAGACTTATGGGCTGATAAGATCACTCCTAAGAGATCAATTGGAAAGTCTCACTTTGTGATTATTTATGGGAGAGAATCTATGTTGTCCATCTCTCAAAAGCTTCCTACTTTAGGACTTGTACATCAGCTATAACTACTAGAAAATACTCCAATAAAATTCAGATTGATAGAACTAATGAAACTACAAGAAGCAAAGGATAATACAAATAAGACCATATAACACCACCAAGTACTCATGAATAAATATTTTGACAAAAGAGTAAGTACAAGAGTGTTCAACGAAGGTGACTTGGTTTTGAAATGGGATGATAATAGAGAAAAACTAGGTAAAACATACAAAGTTTGATGTTTTGAGGAGTGGCCCCTACATCATCATAAAGTACAAGAAAAGTAACTCCTTTCAAATGACCAAGATGAATGGAGAATAATTGCCTATCCTTGTGAATGGGATACATTTGAAGTTATCCTATTAGTCCTTGCAGGTTTGTCTTGTAAATAGTAGCATAGCTATGTGTTTAGTCTGGTTTTGTCTCAGTTATTGTGCTCCCTAAGTGTCTTAGTTAAACACATCCATGTTTCCTTTATTTTTATTTATGTTCCCTAAGTGCTTAGTAGCATAATTGTGTCTTTATTTTTTGATTTGTTTTTGTCTTGTGTGCATTGTTCTTCCCTTGTGTATTTTGTGTATGTCGATTATCTTGGGGTCAATCCAAGGTCTGTTCATGACAATCTGAGTGATAATTCTCATGACTCCATTCCCAATGGAAGGATTTAGGTAACTATTCATAGGCATAATAAGCATTCCATAACAAATAAATGCCAATAATGTTGGTCAAATTCTAACCCCATGTTTGCACCTTTCAAATTTAGAATTTTACCGGTACTTAGTTTTCATTTAGAATAAATGTTCTTTGACAAAGCCTACAAAAATTCAAAGTGTTATTTATTTTGGACGGTTCATTTTTGTCTTTTTTCTAAGCCTTCGCCTAATTCTTTTAGGTTTTTTATCCTAAGCCCTTGCTGAATTCTTTTAGACTTGTTGTCTGACGCATTTTTTCCTTAAGTATATTTCTTTCAAACATTTTGTTTTCAACATTCTCGAAGGATAAGTCTCCAAAAGTTACCCTACACATTTTTTCCAAAAGATATCCT
This sequence comes from Torreya grandis, assembly GCA_037957365.1. Lineage (NCBI taxonomy): Eukaryota > Viridiplantae > Streptophyta > Pinopsida > Cupressales > Taxaceae > Torreya > Torreya grandis. Next base: position 517,187 of record JARHVA010005912.1, on the reverse strand, counting down.
TTTAAATCCAAAGGGTAATTTGTAACTTTTTTGAAGGGTATTTTTCCTTCCATATGGTCCAATTCATATTTTCCAAGGGTATCATTTAAATTTTCCTAAAGGGCATTTCAATTTTTCTAAAGATTACTTTGCAAATTCTCTGAAGGGCACTTTTCAAGAAAATTGGACCAAACAAAAAGTCCAAAAGGTACATTTCACTTTTTTCAGAGTGTAAATTTCAAAATTTTAAAGGGTTATTTTTTAGAAAAATGGACCAAATAGAAATTATGAAGGGTACCTTGTAACTTTTCTGAAGGACTCTTTCAAGACAAAAAGGACCCTTTCAACTTTTCCAAAGGGTGTGTTGCAAATTTTCCAAAGGGACATTCTAAGGCTAAATGGACACTTTCAAACCTTTGAAAGGGTAATTTTCAACAAGCTGAAGGACTATTAAATTTTTTTGAAGGTCCAAACAAAAAGTCTAAAGGAATTTTTTTAGACAAATTATTTGATGAATTCTTGCAAGAAAATTGTCCACAAGAAAGGGTCATGACAAAAAGTTTGAAGGAAATACCCAAAAGGTGATAGCCTATAGAATGTCAATTTAAAACTACAAGAAATATCCATTTCTTTTAAAAATACTTGATGGGAATGTGAGAGAAGACATGGAGGTAATAAATGTGTGAATCTTGAGCATCTAATGTAGATAGCACAAAAAAATGGATAGGTCGATGGTTCAAGTCATTTCTTGCATGAAACTAATAACTATAGGTGTCCGGAGGATAGCTAGTAGTTAGAAAGAACATTTTATAACTATCATCATGAGTTCCATTCCCCCTCTATAGTGTTATGTGTTAGCTTCTCTATTTTTAGTTTCAAACTCTCATGGATTATCTTTGATATAAGTAGTTTCTTGTGCCACTCCTAAAGTTTTTATGCCATTTTCCATCATTCTCATGACTTTTTTTGGATAAGTAAACCTCCTGGCATGAGATGGTTCACCCCATCCATCTCTGTCATGCATTTGTAATTAATTCTCACATGTAAACACATATCCTTATGTCTCTTTAGCTCCTCCTCCTCCTCTTCCTCCTCCTCCTCCTCCTCCTCCTCCTCCTCTCTCTCTCTCTCTCTCTCTCTCTCTCTCTCTCTCTCTCTCTCTCTCTCTCTCTCTCTCTCTCTCTCTCTCTCTCTCTCTCTCTCTCTCTCTCTCTCTCTCTCTCTCTCTCTCTCTCTCTTCCAAATATTTCTATAAATTGAGCCATTTTTAACTATTTTAAAGGACCACATTTTTGGTATGGTAAATCCTTATTGAAATGACATTAAACTTTGCTTTTGAACATTGAATACAAGACCAATTTTGAGTTGTGAACTTTTTCTTGAGTATGTGAGTGATGTATAGGAGAGATATGTGATAAAATCATCCTTATTCCCTTTATCCTTAATGGTTTAAACAAATTTTTTGATGTTAATAGGTCATGTGAAGTGTATTGAATGTATTAAACTATATTTCGAGTATGAAATTATACTTATGGTGTGTAATCTACCCCTTAGGTTGAGTATCTTGTTGATTGTTTCAAGCATGTTACCTTTACATTGAAACACTATGTTAGTATCTTTCAATGCTTAGAATTAGTCTTGGAAAGCATTTTTATTTAGTAAAAGTGTGATAGTCGGTGGGATAAATTCTTGTTGGATCACCTCTTTAGCATAGTTTCCTATTTTATGAAAACTCTTGACTCTTTTCATGAACAAGAATTAGATTAGGTATTAGGTGATATACACTTAGAGAAGAATTCAAAGAGATATCCCTTTTTAGTTCTAGAGACTCATCTCTCTTATAAGTTCCCACAAACTTGAGGGATGATTTAGCATTGCATCAAATTTAAGGAATTTCATAGATTGTCCTAGGGTGCACAAGTTGATGACTATAATACCTAATATGTTTTTCAAGAGAAGTTATGGATATATTGAACAAATTACACCAAAATTTTGGAAATGGACACCCTTTTGGGATAGCCACAACCCATAAAATATTAAGAATGGGGTATTACTAGCCCACTATTTTTAGAGATGCTCATTCCTATGTTAATACCTACCATGAACATTGGGTCTTTCAAAAAAATGGAAGTAAACGATGTTATGCCCATACACCCAGTCACTAAAGGTTATCCTTTTGTAGAATGGGGCCTTGATTTCATTGGGGTGATCAATAATAGCTCATCAACAAAGCATAAGTTCATCCTCATTACCATACATTATTACACTAGATGGACTAAAGTTGTGACCACCAAGAACTCTAGAGCTCAATATATCATCAAATTACTCAAAGAAAATTTATTTACTAGGTTCAATATCCCTATATACTTGGTCAGTGATAATGGACAAACTTTCTAATCAGCTACATTCATTGAGTGGGATTTTAATAACTAGAATACAATCAAGTCCTCCTCAAATTGTTATCCCTAAGGGAATGGAATGGTTGAATCCACAAAAAATAAATTGATAGATGGCATAAAAATTTTGGCCTAGGACAAGCCAAGAGAATGACACCTGCTATTTAAGAATGCATTATGGGAAGATAGGGCAAGACTGAAATGATCCCTCAAGACCTCACCCTTATTATTAGTATATGGATGACAACCTTCTTCCCCATTTCCCTTAAGCTCCCAACATATTATTTTATACATGAGTATATGGAAAAATGTCCTAGGGTCATGTCTAAGTTGTTAGATATAGTCCAACTGGAAGATGAAAGGAATAAATTAATGTAAATCTTTAATAAACATCAAGAGTTTTCAAAAGATGGTTCGATAAAATGTCCATGATTAAAGCATTTAGAATTTTAGATCTAGTTATTATATGGGATAAAGACCATGAGAATAAGGGAAATCATGACAAGTTCACTCCTTTTTTGATTGAACCATATTAAGTGCCTAAAATCTTAGGCAATAATACCTTCCATCTAAGAGACCTTGAATGTGAGGATCTAGCCTTCCTAGTCAATGGGTAGTATTTGAAGCACTACTACAAAGCTACACCAACTAAGGATGTTTCTAAATAAAGGGACTAAGATACAGGTAAAATTTATATTATGTTTTAATAATTTCATAGATATCTTCCTATTTTCTATTTTTGGCTTTCTTTAGGGTAGTGTTTATTGATTTCTAGCTTAGCCTTTCCTATTTTATGCATTTTGTTTCCTTAGTTTAGTTCTTTATTTTAAATAATAGTTGTCATTTGTTTTTTAACATCATGATTAACTACCTTTTTAATGATCAAAATGATATCCAATCTTATGTGCTTCTTGTACTTACTTGAACCTAACTACTAAAATTAAGAGATCATGTCCTAAAAGGAAGGGTGAGTGAAGCTATGAAGCGTAGAATGGAATTCATAAATAGGTTGATTTAAAAATTTTACACCACTATTATTGAGATTTATAAAATTTATGTATGCAATAAGAAATTAACCATGGTCATATCATAATTAGATACTTTCATTAGGTATGTAAAAGTTTCTCTCAGTCTTGCATGTAAATTTAGAAAGATTTCCCATCCCTTGGGTCAAAAACATCTCCCACTCTAAAAATTATTTTGAGATAATAATAATTGATACATATGATGTGGACAATGACATTATATTAAATTGAATTGTGTTATTTTATACATATACTAGTTCACTATTATTCTCTACCCTCCCTTCCTTATGTATTCCCAAAAAAATGGGAAAGGGATCAATGCATCCCAAAGATTGATCAAATAAACCTTAAAGGATATTTAAATGTGATCAAAACTCACATGATGAAATAAGATCAATGTATCAAACATCATACAAATTTACAAATGGAAAAAAGTGGGGAACCAAAGGTATCTCTATTAGGGCTATAAATATTTTTATGGTAGTAGAGCAATGCATAAGCTCCTTGATATTTTCATTTATACTTCAAGGAAACCATCATGAAACCTATAGTTTATTCAAATTATTTGCTAAAAATCACAAAATAAGGATAATAAAAAATATCTTCTTCACACATAGGTCCAAGATATGGGCAAAGCTAGTATGTTACATGCATTTTTGGGAGTTTATTTCATATATCTAGTTTGATTATCATTCTAGGGTATGATATGTGCTCACGTTGTAATTTCTAATGAAATATTCTAGGTTATTGAATATGTATGCAATTGTAAATTCATCATGTCTATAAATCAATCCTAGATTGGATAGGATAGAGCACACCTAAACTTCTAATTGGGGAGCATATAATTGTTAAGCAGGGGCATGACTAATGTGAGGATCTGTTAGAATCGATTAGGGGATCACCTATCATAAAACATAGTTTGAGATAGGTTTTCAAAGCCTATAGTCTAACATAATTTCATAACAACCCTAAAAGAGTCCTATCGTTTAATATTTCACTAATCTAATAACAATAAAAGTAAATCTAATCTAGTGCACACCAAATCTTGTGGCACAAAGTGGGGGTTAGTAAATAAAAGCAACCAAAACATGTATAGGGAACCTAAAATAAATTAACTATGAGTAAAACCCTAATATATATAATATGAAGAGTAATATTATTTGAGAAAACACTTCTGGTACTTTTATCTACTAAAAGAGAGGAGAACAAAGTTAGAATATACTTACCTGAATGTGAACCCCTTGAGACTCAATCTCTCCCTTGGACAAAGGGGATTTATAAAAGGTTTTTATGGTTCATAAGGATCACTTTTTTTAGGCCAAAGAATATAAGACCTATCGATAATACTATATTCTCTAAAAATATGAAACCTAAGGTAAGTCTCCTCAAGTAGAATGGTGGAAGAGAAAATTGTAAATAAGTGTGAGCGAATAATAAATCTTGATATCATATATTAATAATGACCAAAATGACCTTATATTTATAAGATTATCTCACCTTAAAATTATTTGAGAACATTAGTTGTGATAGGTTGACCTGATCAACCTAGCACATTTTTAGTCTAACTCACTAGGTCTATGCTAGGTCAATTGGGAGGCTAAAAAACCAAAGGAGCTAAAAGGTCCTCAAACTATACTAGGTCAACCAAGTCAACCTAGTATGTTGAATAGGTTGAAAGGGTGATAAGAAATGAAATGAAGGATAAAAAGTGGAAAAATACTAGAATATTGTGCAAGGCAGGAGAAATTCCTTATGTAAAGGTTTTAGGAACTAGTTAGATTGGAAATAATATGGGAAAAAAGGAAAACAATCCTATGAAGCACCAAAAGTTTGCCCACCCCTTTCTTAGTGTACTCCTTAGGTCATGTACTCAAATAAATTGAGTCTTAATGGGTTCCTACAAGATGTAAAGCATCAATAATTGAGAAAAACATGAAAATATTATGTTTATAACATATTCCCCACTCGAATCTCATCATGTGTCACTAAGGTGTAATAGGGGATGGTGATTTGAGAAAGAACATAAGGACACACATAACACTACTAATAAAAAAATGTTACAATATTTTAAAAGAATAAAATAATTGAAATTAAATGACAAAAAGGGTAAATTAATCTAAAAATTAAAGATGATGTGTACCTTGACTTAATTTTATCATGGGATGGTTGTCTACTATGTTTTTAGTTTTGATTGTGTATGGTGTAGACACTAATTTTGACAAACCCAAGAATGCAAAAATAAAGAGAAAAAATAAACAAACAAAAGAAAATCCTAGATAGTTGGTGGTATGAGGATGGGATGTACTTGGAAGATTTGGAATCTAGGGTGATAGGTGTTATGTTAGACCAAATAACCAAGTCAAAAAAATAAGAGTAAATTAGGTAACCAAAAAACCAAGGCTACTAAAGATTGAAAAACTAAGATAATATATCTTAAAGTAAGAAAGACAAACTCACCAAATCAAACCAATGATGCATTTTAAATAGGATGGAAAAGAAAAAGAAAACAAATGGTAAAAAGACTAACTAAAAAAATGGTAAAACAACATTGACGAGTGACAAGTAACCATCCACATCTCAATCATCAATGGGAAAAGGATGCATAAAAGGGAAAAATAACATTGTCTAGTGAGTAGTAACAAACCACATCTCACTCAACAATGGAAAAAGGGTAAGAACTTAGGTGTCTATAATATCAAGACAACAAAATAATGATAAATGGTAAAAGGAAAGTAAATTAGGTCTAGTAAATATAAAGTGATATAAATAAAATGATCCAAAATTTCTCAAACAAGTTGTTTCACTTTAAGGATAGATAAAATTGAAACAAATTAGTGCTAGCATGTTTTTAAGAGATGAAGAAGAAGGAATTTAAAGAAGAGGGGAAATAGATTTAGAATCATTATTTGTCTAACAAGGGGGAAAAATGAAATGGGTGGAGGGGATAATGAAGGAAAAACCAAGTAGAGGAACTCTTTATCGAATTCAAGACACTCAAAATTATGTTTCTCAAAATAAGATGATTTTTTACCTTAAGAACTATGAATAACTTCTCTTAGCAACACAAGACTTGGGTAATACAAATAGAGTATAATAAATTATCCCATGAAGGCTAAAATTAATGAAAATTAAAAATGGAACTACCTCCCCATGACGTGTTCCCCATTATTCAAGGACCCATTGCATAGTCATCGATCTACTAAAAATATTGGGGTACTTGTATGAGAAAGTAGGTAAGCACCATAGAGTTTTTTAAAAATCCCTTATTCCAATCTACTAGCCTACTAAACCCCAAAGGATATCGGTTCTATGTGAAGCTAACTATGAAGTCTAAGATTTGATTGGAGATAGGAGATGTGCTCATAATCACATATTTTGGTGTGAATTTGAATATTTGCGATTTGTATGTTGCCTTTATAGATATCATTGCCTGTTATTTAAATGATTTGTATTTTAACTTTCTTTTGATGGATTTTTATATTTCTCCACAATATGGATTTGGAAAACCAAACATGGGTGCTAAAGATGACTTTCATTTGAAAATTTAGGACAAGGTAGCTAAGAGAGAGAAACTTTTAAAGAACATGGTGTCTGAGAGTCTCATAAATCTAGGTATAATAAAAGTGCTATCTTGAATTTGACCTTGTTTTATCCATATGAAGATGAGATAAAGGGGAATTAAGAGGAATGACACATGGAACAATTTCAATTGCTTCCAATTGAAAAAAATATAATAAAGGGAAAATAAATATATAATGATAGTAAAGTGTGATTATTTATCATAAGAAAGAAGGAAATGGAGGAAAACATGCTAACATAGATTGTTTGCAAATTCTATTTATCAAAAGAAACAAAAAACTAAATTTTAAGAAAAAGGATCAAAAACATGAAAATAATGGTAATTTTATGAGGGTTAGGTCCTATCCATGGTATTATAAAGAAAATAATAAAAGAGAGACCCATGAGGGTGATAATAAGCAAAAAGTGAGGGAGCCTTTTGACAAATCACCTCACAAAGAAAAACCCGAAGGATGCCAAAACAACATTGTCAAGTAACAAAAAAATAGGAAGTGATTAAAATATGGTGGTTTTGTGAGGGATATCAAGTCCTATCCATGGTATTAAAAATCAACTCAAAAAATAAAAACCCAAGGGGTGAAAAAAATAAGAGAACATGCAAGAAGATAAGGAAGACTATGGTACATCAGAAAACCAAAAGACCAAAAGGGAGGACTAAAGGTTTATGAAAGGAAGGAAATTACTACAAAGGGAGAGACCCATGCTTAAGTAACCTACAATTTTTTTTAAAAAAAGGTATAGATAAAAAAACATGAATATAAGGAAATGTTTAGGCAAAGTACTTTTTAAAGAATTGAGCATTAGTGGGCTCTTTGAAAACATGGCCTTCATTAGTTTGAAGATGATAAGTGATTGGACCAAGAATGTCTTTAACTAAATATGGACCCCATAATTTGTGGGAATATTTTCCTTCTTTGTCATGGGTGTAATATAATTTAAGGACAAGATCACCAACATTAAAAATGTAGACTTTAACATGTTTTTAATGTTTTCAGGCGATACAAGCCTTGGATTGGTGGTTATGTTGTAATGCATCAAGACAATGTTCATCAAGAAGATTAACGGCATCAAGGCAAGCTTCATTTAATTATTCATTGGGAATAATTCCATGAAGAGATATATGAAGAGAGGGAATCTCAAATTCTAATATAAGGACTGACTCAAAACCATAAACTAATGAAAATGAAGTTACCCCAGTGGTAGTACAAATTTTATTTTGATAGGACCAAAGTGTAGGATAAAGATGAATATGCCAATCTATGTGAGTTTCATGAATTATCTTTTGAAGATTTTTGTTGAGAATTTTATTTGTGGCTTCAACTTGACCATTGCATTATGGATGATAAGGCATGGAAAAATTGGTGCAAAGTTTTTTATCATGTTTATTTTTGAAATTACTACCATTATCTGAAATGATGATATGGGGAATGCCAAAGCAACAAATAATTTGTTTAAGAATGAACTTGGAAATGGTAAGACTAGTAACATTAATAAGAGGCATGGATTTTACCCATTGAATAAATTACTTGGTAGCGGTGATGACAAAGTTGTGTCCATCTTGGGAATGATGAAGTTTACCAATGAGATCAAATACCTATGGGTAAAATGACCAAGGAGATTCGATAGTTTGAAGATCAACATGAGTTGAATGGATAAGATCATTGTGAAGTTGACAATGATTTCACTTATTATCAAATTAAATTGCATCCTTTTTAAGAGTAGTCCAAAAGTAACCCATACATAGGCATTTATGTGTTATAGCATGTCCACTATAGTGACCATTGTAAATTCCCCATGTGATTGCTTGAGAAGAGGAGGAACCTCATATTAAATAAAAAAATTGAACAAGGTACCTTCAACATTATGATATTAAAGGATGTTATTTAAAAATACATACTTGAAAGCTTGTTTATGAATGCATCTATTTTCATAAAAACCTAGATCAAGAGGATAAGTTTGATGTTTTAATTATTAAATGATATTTTGGTACCAAGGGCTTTGTCAAATACTCACTACCTTAATGTGATAGATAAGTGAATCAAGAGGTTAGATAGATGATGGAGATTTTTTGGACTTGAATAATAAAGGAAGTATCAGAAATAAATTGATAAGGATGAAAGAGAGAAGCTGAAGAGGCAATAAAATTAGTTATGGAATTTTGGTCTTGAGGAATAGGCTTGATAGTAAAAGAGATAAAGTCCTTAGCAAGAGTGGTTACAATTTGATGATAGGTAACGAGGTTCTCACTTTTGTATTGATTAAAACCATTAACTTGATGACAAATGATATTAGAATCTCCTAAAGGATGAAGATATTAGATGTCTAGATCAAGAAAAACTCTCATGCCTAAGATAAGAGATTTGTATTCAGCCATATTATTGGTGACATCAAAGGTGAAGCAAAAATATAAAAGAATGATCTTACCAAGAGGACTAATGAGAATAAAACCTACCTTGGCTCCTTAAAAGGATTTAACACCATCAAAGTGGAGGCTTAAAGTATCCTCATGCAAGTCAACATTAATTCTAGGGAGCTCCTCAATAACTACCTTTGATTTAGTAGTACCAGAGGGAGGGGAAGATTCTATAAGATTATTGTCTTCAAGATCAGTAGTAAATCTATGAAAATAATCTTTAAGTGATATATATTGATTAAAACCTTAAATGAAAAGGATATTGTCATTTGGAAGATCATTTTGAAGTGAAGAAGTGGCTAGAACAAGAGATGTAACAAGTTGGCTAGTTATGACTTGCCTTTTAACATATTTTTGAGTGATGATGCAAAGATTGAATTCCATAAGTAAGACCATCCATTTGCCAATTATATCTCCAAGAATGAAATATTTGGGGAATAAATTAATGAAAGGGGTCAAAATGAATGATGACATATGTAGTTTGGTATAACATATAATGACAAAGATTTTCAACCATAAAATAGATAGCGAGGTAATCATGATCAACTTTGGTATAACATGTCTTATAATCAAGGAGGCCTCAACTAATGTAGTAAATAATATCTCTCTTCTTATATCATCTTTTTGAGAAAGCATTGCCCCAAGTAAAATAGGTGTGGAGGAATTATAGAGAATCAAAGGTTTATCATTAGAAGGTGAATGAAGTGTAGGTGGATGAAGTAATGACTCTTTCATATTATTGAAGGCTTTTTGACATAGATCCATCCATTCTAAACCTATACCTTTTTTGAGAAGGGAATTAATGGAGTAAATGCCATAAGCCATTTATGGGACAAATCATCTAATTGTTACAAGTTTGCCTAAATAAGTGTTGACCAAGTTTGAATTTTAGGTCATAATTAGACCCTTATAGGTAAAAACATGTATTATTAGATGATCTAGGGGTTTAAATCTATTTTCATGGGAGTATTGTTTGTCATTTGGTGTTATTCAATGCGATTTTAGCCTTGGTCTTAGCTACATTAGTTAATTTGGAGTCATTTAATATGCTTTTGAGAGTAATTAGTGAAAATAACGTGTTTCCCAAGGTGCCTAGGTGTCCTATTTTCATTTTCAACATCCAAGAAGTTAGTTGAGATGTCAAGAATGTTAGTTACATTGGAATGTTGTAGGTTATCTAACTAAAACATCAGAAATCAATTGAAAGAGAGGGAAAATGGCACTTATATGACACATAAGTATGTGTGGCACATGTGGAATATCATGGTGGGATCATAATATCTATAAAACTCATATAAATTCTTTTTTTTATTTGTAAGTGTCATTTTCAAGCCAAAACCATTTTGCTCATTTCTTACTTTTCTAGAAAGATTGAAGTGACACTCAAGGTTTTACTTAGTACAAGCAGTACAGGTAGTTTAAGTAAATATTATTTTGGGAGATTATATTAAACTATGAGACCTTAATTTTAATATATGAATTTAAATATTGGTCAACTATATTTTATGAACCATTTATAATAAGTTGATTATGTTTTCTTATTAGCTATTTCATGAACCCTATAGGTTTTACTCAATTCTAGCCAAATATGTATAAACTAATTGGTGATGTTAGCTCCATAGTATGTTTTATTACTTATTATATGGTATACATTAATTTTTTCATGATTCATGATGTTTGGATGAGTATATTATCCCATCATGCAAGAAGGTGTCACCATTTGTAGTTTCAGTTGGAGTGCCTCTGTTTGCTGAGTGTTTTCTCCTATAGGTGTCTCATACATCTTGAAAATGGTGTTATAAAAGCCTATATCAAATTTTAACATATTATTTAATGTTTGGAATTCACCATGTCACCTCTTGGATTGCTTACTAGCTTGCTTCCCTCCATGGTCAGCTCTTTGCATAAATCCAATTGTAGTCTCATGTATATGTTGGTTTATCATGCCTATGAAGTTGTAATGGAGATTTATTATATGATCCAAGAATTTAGGATTTGAATTAAGTCAATTTTAATGCTTTTTTAGGTTTAAATTTTGATCATACACTCTAATTCAATTCCAAGGTAGCCACTTGAAACTTTTATCTGCTCTGTTCACATATTGGTAAGTGATTTTCATGTTGTAGAAGGTGTTATGAAGCTGGTTCCAAGGTAAAAAAGATGGAGATCACATGTTTGATGACTGAGAATACTTTTTGGGTTGTCTTGAAGCTATTTCATCATGTTTTTCCCAAATTTCGTTGCTCTACATACATAATTTGCTTAATGTGCACCCACAAGACCATTTTCTAACATCATGGTGGTGTAAGGAGAGGTGAATATTTGTTCCAAATCCTTGGTTCTACTTGAGGTAAATTGAGAGGTTTATTAAAGGAATATAAGGTTCATTTTAATTCATGGTTTCTAGTTATCCACACTTAGTCCATTGTTTGAGCATTAAAACAACCACCTACAAGTGGTTGAGCATGGAGTTGAGGTGTTTTATAGAAGAGCTAAAATAATGTAATATCTCCTTGAGAAGTCAAAATAGAAATAAAGTAATGATAGACTTTACAAATATCCTAAAATACAAAATTAATTATGAAACTAATTTGATGGTCAAGGACTGAGTTTAGGGATGGAATCCCTAAAAGAGCAAAATAGAGCTCCAAAGGGTTTTGGTGGACCTTCTACAACATGTTTTCAAGGTGTTTAAGACATATAAATGGGTGAACCTTATATCCCTATTATATGACAAGGACCCTACCAAATTTTATAAGTAAAATACTAGTGAAATATGGTTTTTTATAGCTTCAAACACGCCTTAGAACACACTGAGACCCTTCAATGATGTCTACAGGCCTGTAGATGTAAATAACCTTTTGCTCACTCTAAGAAAAACATTAAGCAAATGGTTGTAGCTAATGGTTTTTAAAAAATGAGATGAGTTAAGATGGTTTTAAGGAAGATAATAAAAATATTGGAAGGTTCCCTTGAAATTCCCATGACTACCCTATCCTTACACTACTTTGAAAAGATGCATCTACAACCAACATGGAGTTTCAAGCTTGAAAGAGGTTCTTTCTTACATATATGAATGTTTGGTTATGATCAAGGTTTAAAATTATGATTAGAATATTTATTAGGGTCCCAATAATCTTTATAATTAAATTTTCTTGTCTTTCAAACCAAAGAGAACCTACAAGGGTTAATAAATGCAAGGTTTCTTAGTCCTACAGGTAGGGAGGACTAAATTTATGAGATAGGTGATTGTAAATACATTATCAGGAGTTGAGATGTGAAGTGAAGCAAGAAAATTTGTGGAGTTTTATTGGAAAGCTTAAGTGATGTTTATAATTTGTTTCTAATACCTATAACATGCTCAGGTCCCCTTAGGCATGGAAGATGATGACCTATAGTAGGGTCTTAAGGAGAATAACTCAGTCCAAAAAAAAGTATAATTTGAGTTAAAATGGGGGAAATGGGTGAATGAAAATGAAAAAAACATTATATGACCTCCATAATGTGTCAAAATAGAGTCTTAAATCACAATTAATACCTTAATAAAGGTGATGAAACCTATAGGTAGGGGTCAAATAGAGTTATCCTAGTCTTGAGCTAAAATGGTATACAAATGGCCTAATGGTTATTAAGAGAGTGAGAATAGGGTAAAAAAACTAATTTTAAGGAAATGAAATGATAATAATGTTTCAAAACATACTATTCAATAATTTTTTGAGTTAATAGACACCTACAACTATCTTAAAGGGCAAAGATATCTCAGTCAATAGAGAAGAAATAACATGAGCTACAAGAAAGAATATGGCACTCTTAATTGAGGCCATTTTAAGAATGAATTTAATGACCTTAACATGACTTATTGTATTATAATAAAATAATTGGAAAGACATTTGGATCCCTTTAAACCTACATGAGTACGTAAATGTAGAGGTGTCTCAGTCTAGTCAATAAGGTATAACTTAGTAAGGGTAAGTGAAACATGGACTGTCTAGAAGTGAAAGGAAAGTTTAAATGACCATAAAATGATCCATGATGGTAAAATTTATTTCATAAAAATACTAATATATTGATAAGAGGCTCATTTAACTTTCTTACTTGGCATATGGATAACAACTCATACAAGAAGGTTATGAAACCTCTTGGTTCAAAGGGTAAGCATGAAGAATCTAAGGAAGGAAGTGTTTTGGATGGATTTAAAATATAAATGAGATTGAAATAAATATTATAAGTATGTTATAACATCCCAAAATCATTCCATTGGTTTGGAGAGGTCACTCATAGGTGGATCTAAATAAAATGCAAGAAAATAGGGTTTTTGAGGCCTTTTTTGGGCATTTAGAGATGGTTAGCAATCTAAAACATGGAATAAGACAAAAAAATATGGTAAAAATTTTAATTATAACTTTTAATATCTCTAAAAACACTAAATTAACCTAATTGATGAGGGATATACCTCTATATTTTGTCTCAGAGGTCAGCCAGTCTAGGAAAATTAGACTTTGGCAAGATGAGCTTTTGAGGTCAAAATGAACAAAAGACTCAAAATGATATTTTTAAACTTAATTAAAATAAATTATGATGTGTATATAAGGTAAATAAGGGATAATAATAAATATATACATCTTATGCTCCTCAAAGTATCCATTTTCCCTTCATACACAGTCCAACTAGACAAGGTTTCTACTAGGTCTAGTTGGTGAATGAGAGAAGTTGATAAAGTGATTGAAAGGGTATGTAGTGGTATTAAGACATAAAATTTGATATAAATATGAATAATACACAAATACAACCATGATTTAATAGTTATAACATCCAAGTCCATCAAGGTGCCTAGTAAACCTATTGGGTTTTGAGAAGGCCTAATGCTAAATAGTTGTCCATCTTCTCTTCTAACTCTTGGTAGACTATAAAAATGATTTATGTATGATTTTGAGGTTAAAATACATGTTAAATATATTTTTGAGTCCATATAATTTATCATTAGAGCCATCTTCAGGCTTAAAACTACTTACCCTTATGTAAAATTAGAAAAACAATCTCGATAGGGCAACTTTTGGAGCTCACATCTCCTTGGTGGGTCTACATGGGAGTGAAAGGAGTTAATAGGAAATATATAATGTCCTTGGAAACTAAATTTTTTCATTGGTTTATAAATTTAAAGTGAAATATTTATGAACAATGGTTAAGAGTAGAAAACTATCTAAAACCCTTAAATGAACCCAATGGGGAAAATGAGATTAGAAAGATAATCTAAAGACATAGTTTGGAAATAAAAGCTATTGTAACATGTATAATACTCCCTCAAGATCCCCACCATGAAAATGAGTTGCATCAAATTATATGAAGAGCATGCAAAACATGATTTTTCTCACCACGTTTTATGTTTTTTAGGCTACAATAGGATTTGGAAAGTGAAATCAATTTTGAGTGGAATATTGGGACTTATAATAAATCATTATGTCTATTTAATTCTATGAAAAAAATTCAAGGTGTTACAAAAATTTCCTTCCTTTCAACTAGTCAAAATTGGCATAATGAACATAAGGGTGAGAAGGGTGAAAACTCCAATTTTGAGCCTTTTTAAGATGTAAATAATTATTTAAAGGACACTTATATCCTTTCAAAGTTTCATTAACTCCCTCCCATGTATTTTCATTGGAAACTTAATCCAATTTTGAGGCCAAGTGTGAGGGGTGATAGAAAGGAGGAGTTTTTAGATTGTAGGTAGTGATGGCTACCTTTTAGGAGTTTCTAGATGATTAAGATCAGAACCAATGAATTTAATTTCATGGTTGAAGTACTTAACTATTATCCCAATCATCATACCTATCCGTAGTTAGTGGTGGGATGTTCAAACAAGCCTAAATGATAAAGGCAGTTTTTTTAGCCAGGATTGAGAGTTTTATGCCATGTTTCATAAATTTCATGACTTGTATGGATAGTTTTACCTCATAATATTACATGGTTCATCCAATATATATTTATCACACAATTTTAACTCATTTTCTTAGATTGACAAGTGTCCAGGTGACCTTTGGACTTCCTTTGCCTTACTTATCTCTTAAAATCTATAAATATTGACTCTTTTTAGCAGCCTCTATTGGTTAATACTGAAACCATGGCCAAATTTTTACTTTAACAGCTCTTTAATAAATAAAAAAGTGATTTTTCCTACTCACATTTTGTTAAATTGAGTGTTAGTAAAATCTTGTTGGTCTTGTCTAGTAGAAGAACATCTTTTCTAGCATGTTATCCTTTATTGTTAACCAAGTGTGAAAAAAAGTTGTTGTTACAGGTCTTTATTAGTGTTATTTTCAAGTTTATAAGTTTATTAGAAGTGTTATATGACTTAATTATATCAATTAATCATTAATTTATCTCATAAGTATCAAATACCTTCTTGAACCTTGCTTAGGAAACACTAATGTGATAATACAACCTAAATTGTGAGTTTTGTGTAAAGGGGTCTTGTTTGACTCTAAGTGCTAAAATTTCATTGAATGGAAGGAAATATAATATTTGTGAATCAATTTTTTTAGATTTATCAGTTGTTTTATTAACCCCTTTTCATACAAATTTTATAGGCAAGAAAGTGTTTTCAAAGATTGCATCAAGAGAACTAGTCCTTCTAGAGATTCATCTCAACAAAATTATCACCCATATCAAGAGATATGTTTCCATTATGAAAATTGTTGAGGAGAGCTATGAATATCCTCAACAGGTGAAAATCCAAGTGATAATAGTTTCTGTCATGCCCGATGGGACTCTAAGTCTTAAGAGATTGGCCAAGATTGGTGTTGGTCTTGGCATAGTTGCTACTACAAGGATATATACATTTAGTACTAGGTGAATCCACTAAATTTTTCACCTCTTTTATTTCTAATTAGTTCCTAACTTCCATGCAAAATATGACCACTAAGTATTTTTCTAAAGGTATACCCTTTGAGTTTGTGTAATTACCTCTATATTCTACTAAAAGGTTTAGGTTTGTGAATACTCATCCTTATTCAAGAAAGTTGATTTTTAATAAGTCTAAGTTCTTATTTAGTTTAATCCCTAATAATAATTTTTCAAATTCCATGATGGCTAGAAATCAACCTTTTATATCCTTCACTAGATCATCTTCTTTGAATCTTGCCTAATATGACCAAACTCCAAGAGCAACCCTTAAGAGTGTTCCATATTTTAGTGGAGAGGGTCTTATTACTACCATTGAACACATTAGAAACATATAAAACTTACACAATATACATAATATCATTCAAGATAATGTGGCTATTAGGTTGTTGGCATTTTATTTCAAAGGAAAAGCTTTAGATTGGTATGGGATTTTACTTAAAAATTCTATTGGTTCATGGGATGAACTAGGAGATCTATTAACTAAGAGGTTTGGAGAGAAGAGTGATCATCTATCTTTAGCTGAGAAATTGACCACTATAAAGAGGGAACCACAAGAGTTTATGAAATATTTTAACACTAAATTTCAAAAAACATGGGATAGGATCCTATCCCTTGTGAGACCTACTCCAAACTATGCATTCTTGTACTATCGAAAGGCATTGAATAATGATGTAGCAATGATGATCCAATCCATGGGTAGGAATACACTACATAATACCTATGAGATAGATATGAATTTTGAGAAATATGCTATTCAATTAGGGAAGATTTATCCTAGGCCACCAATGCCATTGTTCCCTAATTTTCAACCTCCTAGTCAATTTATATTACCTACCTTGACTCCTTTGCCTAGTAATAAAAAGTATACAATTATCACAAATAATGAGATTCATGAGGTCAAGATATTGATCCAGAGTGTTACCAATGAATTTTTGTCTCTTAAAAGGAAACAAGCTCAAAGTTACAGGCTATATTAGTCATACAATATGTTTGGTTAAACCAATAGGCCTCCTTTCCAAGGTAATGCTCAAGGACAAGGTCAAATCACCCATGCTAGACCTTACCAGAGTTACAATATTAATGTTGAATCATCATCCAAGGCTCTTTTCACCACTGAAAAAATCCTTGTTTAAGAAAAACCATGTTATCCATCCTATGACAAAAGTCAAGACCAATTAGTTAATGCCAATTAGATGCATAACCGTGCCATGACTATGTAAGGTAATAAAACATCTCAAGTTTCAAGTTTTGAAGGACCAATGCAAGGTGGAATGGAATTTGGAATGGAAAATGGGTAGACACAATCTGATTATACTCTCATAAATCATTTTGAGGGAGAGTTTTGTGCCATTGATCATTTGGGGAATCCAAGTAATGTGAATGTTAGTGTATGTTCTAACACTAGGTCTAAGAAGAGGGATGTTGAAGAGACACAAGGGGCTAATCAAGGACCTATTTTTACTCTAATAAAATCTCAAATGTTCAGTGGGTATAATCCATCTCATAAATTTCAAAAGAATTATAATTTTTAGAATGTAAGGCTTACTCCTACACATCCACCTGTAGAAGCTACACCACAAAGTACTAGTGCTTCCAAGGAGCCTTAAAAAGTGAACAATCATTATATCAATGTTTTAGAACAAATTAAGAGGTTTAATATTAATATTAAACTATGGTATTCAATAAAAATATCTAGGCAAAAGGACATGCTTCAAAAATAATTGCAAGGACTTGGTAAGCAAGTTGGATCAGCTAGGAATGAGAACATTGTCCTAGTAAATGGGACTCAATCCATTGATGGAAAAGTAAAGAATATTTATAAAAATCCTCCTTTATACCTATATATAATCATTGGTCATTTCTTAGTTCATAATTGCATCGTAGATAGTGGGGATAATGCTTTATTTATGCACAAACGTATATCAGATAAACTAGGCCTCAAATATGAGCCAATGATTAAAGGGGTTTTAAAATTGGATGGATCACCAACAAAGACCTTGGGAGTGTTCAAGGATTTGAATATAATTTTGCATGCTTATCCAAACTTTTATATTTCCCATGATGTGGTTTTGGTAGATTTACCTCCATACTTTGCCCTTTGCTTGTCAAGAGAGTTTACAGCTAAGATAGGTCGATACTTAGTAGGTAATTGGTTCTTTATGGTTTTTAGGACAAATTATGGTACTAAGGTGAATATTGATTCAAATCCTATACATCAAAATCACCTATGTATTTACATTCCTAAAGTGGAAAATTCTAATTAGGCCATTATTGATGAGGATGAACTTCACATAGATCAATCTCCAACATCTTCTCTTGAAGGAGTTTTTGATTTGTACTTAGATGAATGGGGAGATGAAAATTATGAGAATGATACTTATAAATTCATGGATGAAGCTAGTCTTAAATTGTATTGTATTAATGAATATGACTCTTTCATGCCAAATTTGATGAAGCCAAGTGAAGACACGGATGGTTTATGGTAGCTTTTCTTTGATGGATCAAGAAGCAAGATTAGAGTAGGTGGTGGAGCTATGTTGGTTTATCCTTCAAAGGAAAGGTACTTTTCCACTTTTAGATTTAAATTATCTTATACTTGTAATGTGGAAATATATGAGGCCCTCATTCATTACCTTGAGAGGGCTAAGAAAATAAGTTTAAAGGAGTTACAAGTGTATGGTGATAGGTAGTTGATTGTAAATCAAGTAAGAGGCAAAAATGTTACTAAGAACCTTTCTTCAAGTCCTATAAGCATAGAGTGTGGGATCTTATGGAGGGTTTACAAGATTTCAACATCACATCTATCCCAAGAGAAGATAATAAACATGTTGATAGTTTGGAAACAATTGGAGTTCAATTTGATGTTCCAAAGGGGATAAGAGAGAATAAGAACCAACCACATCTCAAGGTGATTATAAGGCCTTCCATATTGGATAATGTCACTAAATGGAAATTTTTTTTATAGTGACCAAAAAATAATACTTTTTATATAAGAAGAGACTAAGTTTTCTTCCAAGAATCAATCCAAACTAAACAACAATATGGAGGGTAGATTGTGCAATTGAAGTCAAACAAGCTCCCAAAAGGCCTAGTCACACTTGAGAGTATTTTCAATGATGATGACCAGTTGAAGAAATAAAAGGTAAGAATGTCTACTAAGCAAGAAAACTATGAAAAATTAAAAATCTTCAAGGATAATTTTCTTTCACTTTGGAAGCTATGTACTAGTGAAGAGAAACATGCTTTCATTGAATTATGCAAAGAGTTTTCTAATGTCTTTGCATGGGAATATAGGGATTTGAAGGGATTTGATCCAAACTTAGCTCAACATACCATAGAGATAGATGATAATTCTAATCCCATCAAGCAAAGACAAAATTAAATCAATCCTAATATTGAGCCTCTTATGAAGAAATATCTTACTAAATTGATTGAGTCCAAAATCATCTTTCCTATTAAGCATTCATCTTGGTTGGGAAAATTAGTCCCTGTTAGGAAGAAGAATGGAAAAATTAGGTTGTGTGTTGATTTTACGAATCTGAATAGAATTTCATTGAAGGATCATTATCCTCTTCCCTCCATAGAATTTTTTTTTCAAGTTGTGGGAGGTAGTGAAAGGTTTTTTCTCCTTGATGGGTATTCTGAGTATAATAAGATTTTGGTGAAGGAAAGTGACCAATATAAGATAGCCTTTACTAATAAATGGGGTACATATGATTATATTAAAATGAATTTTGGATTATCTAATACTAGATATAATTTTCAAAGTGAACTAGATATAGATTTTCAAGGACTAATAAATGACATTGTGTTGGTGTATTTTGATGACATCATAATTTTTTCTAAGGATGCAAAGGATCACTTGAATCACCTTAGGTATATTTTTGAGAGATGTAGAGATTTTGGGATATATATTAACCCAAATAAATGTTTGTTTTATGTTCATTAAGGTATACTTTTAGGACACATTATCTCCAAGGAGGGCGTGTCCATAGATCCTGAAAGGGTGAGTGCAATTTTGGCATTGGCTTTACTTAAACACAAGAAGGTTTGAAAAGTTTCTTTGGGAAAATTAATTTCATAAAGAGGTTCATCCTTGATTTTTATAATTTATTCAATCCTCTAACCTCTATGTTAAGTAAATATTAGGTGTTCGCTTGGACTAGAAGAAGGAAGGAAAGTTTTGAAGAGATTAAATAAGCCATTGCCCAAGATCCAACTCTTGAAAGTCCTAATTTTTCAAAGGATTTAAACTTGTATACCTTTATAAATGAGGTTGAAATATATACCATGATTACTCAATAAAATTAAGGAAACTTGGAGCAACCTATTTCTTTCTTTAGTCAAGGTTTGGAGGGCTATGAGGTAAGATACACCTATTTGAGAAGCAAGTACTTTCAGTTATTAAAAGTTTAAAGAATTTTAGGCATATGTTATATATAAAAATATTCATATTTGGTACCTCATAATAGTGTCAAATACTTAATTTTGAGTAGATATTTGAATGAGAAAAGGGTTAGTTGGATAACAAAAGTGATGAAGTATGATGTAGAAATCAAGATAACCAAGCTAGTGAAAGGGAAAGGGTTATGTTAGCGTCTTGCTTCAGATTGGAAGGAACAAAATGAGGGTGTTTTATCACTTCATGATGACCCTATGATATTTTCATCTTCATCAATGAGGAGGTATAAACAAGATATGATCCATTTTCTCCAAACTAATGAGTGTCCATAAGGCCTTGATAGAGCTTGAGTATGATGTAGAAATCAAGACAACCAAGCTAGTGAAAGGGAAGGGGTTATGTCAGCATCTTGCTTCAGATTTGAAGGAACAAAATGAGGGTGTTTTATCACTTCATGATGACCCTATGACAGCTTCATCTTCATCAATGAGGATTTGGACACAAGATATGATCCATTTTCTCCAAACTAGTGAGTGTCCATTCCTTATGTACTTGTTGATGGAGTGATGTTTAATAAGGAATTATTAGGTGTGCTGTTAAGGTTTATTAAATTATATCAGATTGATAAGATTTTGTTTGAGTTTCATGGGACTAGTTGGTGGTCACTTTGCTCCAAGAACCACAACCACAAGGATTATGAGGATTGGATACTTTTGGCCTAGTTTGTTCAAAGACAACCATGCTTGGGTAAGGAAGTGTCAAAAATGTGCCCTCTTTGATGGTAAAAAAAGTCTTGTTTCCTTGCCTCTTCATCCAATTCAAGTTGATAAAACATTTATGCAATGGGGTTTAGATTTCATAGGCCTAATGAATCTACCTGGTAGTGTTGGTAACAAGTGGGTGTTGACTACTATAAATTACTTTACAAGGTGGGTTGAGGTTATTGCTCTCAAAGAAGCAAATGAAAGTTTAGTTCTAGACTTATATGAAGGCCTAGTGACAAGGTTTGGATCTCCTTAAAAAATAATTGTGGATAATGCAATAGCTTTCCTTAGGATGAAGACAAGCGAATAAACCTTGAAACATGGTATCTATCTTGGTACCTCCTCCAACTATTATCCATAAGGGAAAGGACTAGCTTAGTCTACCAATAAGAATCTAATTAGGATAATAAAGAGAACAATGGAGGAGAACCAAAGGACTTGGAATTCCATATTGAAAAGAACACTTTTGGATTATAGGATCACCCTAAAAAGAGCCATTAGAAACTCAATATACACACTTGTTTATGGTAGAGAAGCTAGACTACATATTTCACTTGATTTACTAGCCTTGGATCTCAGTTATTAGATACAAATGATGGAAAATTAAAACATGGAAGTCAGGTTGTGTGAGTTGATAGATCTTGAGGAGACATGAGATCAAGCTATGCAAACCATGAGAACTCACCAAGATCAAACAAAGAGATACTTTTATATAAAAACCATGCCAAGGAGTTTTAAAGAGGGAGACAGTATCATAAAGTGGGGTAAATATAGGGCCAAGCCTCAAAGACACAAAGTTTGATGCTTTATGGAGTGGCCCTTATCACCTAATGTAAGCAATACAATTTCTTCCAACTATCAACATTGAATGGAAAGGAGATTCATATCCCAGTCAATGGGATATATATCAAGCATTTCTATTAAGGTTCTCCTCTCTCCTTGTACATAGTTTGTGTTTCCCTTTGTTTTCCCTAAGTGCCTATACACATGTGTGAGTTGGTTGGGTGTCTTGATTTGTCTTTGGTTGGTTTGGTGTGTTATGTTGGTCTTGGTATGTTTTAGGAAATTAATTTTTTTTGTCTTCAAAAATCAATTGAATCCATTAGCCCTTGATAGGATAAGGCTACTAGATATTAGTATATTAGGCATACTACCCTGGTGAGTCACCATTTTGTTGACTAAGTGTGAATTTTAGGTCAAACTTGGACCCCTATAGGTAAAAAAAAAATTTCAAGATGATATATGGGTCTAAATATATTTTCATGGGAGTATTTTATGTCATTTTATATTTTTCAATGTAATTTCAGCCTTGATCTTAGTTACATTAGTCAATTTGTTAATATAGAGTCATTTAATGTGATTTTGAGAGTCATTAATCCAAACTACATGTTTCCCAAGGTGCCTAGGTGTCCTATTTTTGTTTTAAATGTAAAATGAGTTAGTTAATATTTTAGGGATGTCAGTTACATTAGAATGTTGTAGGTTATCTAACTAAAACTTTATAAATAAATTAAAAAAGAGGGAAAATGGAACTTGTACAACACATAGGGAAGTGTGACATGTGTGTAAGATAATGGGGTGTCTACTCATATTTATAAAAATCATCTCCATTATTTTTTTTTATATATAAGTGTCATTTTCAAGCCAAAACCATTATGTTCATCTCTTGCTTTTCTAGACAAACTAATGTGACACATAGGGTTTTAATCAATACAAGCAACACAAGAAGTTTTAGGACAAATTATTTTTGGATATTATATTAAAATCAGAGACCTTAATTTTCATATATGTATTTTTATTATTTTTTAACTATGTTTTATGAACGATTGCTAACAAGTTGACTATGTCTTTTTACTAGCTATTTCATGCACCCTATAGGTTTTGCTCAATTCTAGCTAAGTTCATATGAACCAATTGGTGATACTGGTTATAGATGATGTTTGATTAATTTTAAAATGGTATCCATTATTATTTTCATGATTAATTATGTTAGGATGAGTATATTATCCCATGATGCAAGGAGGTATCACTATGTATAGTTTTAGTTGGAGTGCCTTTGTTTGCTGAGTTTTTTCTCCTATAGGTATCTCATACATATTGTAAATTGTGTTATAAAATCCTATATCTCATGTGACCATATAATTTCACGTTTTTACTTCACCATGTCACTTCTTGTATTTCTTACTAGCTTGCTTCCCTCTATGGTAAGCTCTTTGCACAATTCTAGTTGTAATCTCATGTATAAGTTGGTATATCATGTCTATTAGGTTGTAATAGAGATGTATTATATGATATAATAATTTATGATTTTAATTAAGTCTATTTTAATTCTTGGATAGGTTTAAATTTTGATCATGTGCTCCCATTCCATGCCAAGGTAACCACTTGACACTTTTGTCTGCTCTATTCACATATTGGCAAGTGATTTTCATGTTGTAGTAGATGTTCTAAAGATAGTTCCAAGGTAAAAAGGATAGATATCACATGTTTTATGAATTAAAATAGATTTTTGGTTGTCTTGAAGCTACTTCATCATGTTTTTTCCATATTCCATTGCTCTTCCTACATAATTTACCTAATGTGTACACACAAGACCATTTGCTGATGTCATGCTAGTGTAAGAAGAGGTGACTATGTGTTCCAAATCCTTGGTTTTACTTGAGGTAAATTTTGAGATTTATAAAATGTATATGAGGTTTATTTTCATTCATGGTTTATATCTATCCATACTCAATCCACTATTTGAGCATTAAAATAACCACCTATAGGTGGTTGAGCATGGAGTTGAGTTTTTGTATAGAAGAGCTAAAAAAATTTAATATCTACATGAGGTCTCAAGATATCAGGAAAGTAATGATAGACCTTAAAAATATCCTAAAATACAAAAGGAAGTATGGAACCAATTTGATGGTCAAGGATTGAGTTTAGGGATAGAATCCCTACTAGAGTAAAATAGAGCTCCAGAGGGTTTTGGTGGACCTTCAACAACATGTTTATAAGGTGTTTAAGACATATAAATGGGTGAAACTTGTATCCCTATCATATGAAAAGGAACATACCTAATTTTATAAGGAAAATACTATTGGAATATGGTTTTATAGAACTTCAAACATGCCTCAAAACACACTGAGACCCTTTAATGACATCTACAGCCCTGTAGATGTAAATGACCTTTTGGTCACTCTAAGAAGCAAAATTAGGAAAATGGTTGTAACTAATAGTTTTAAAAAAATAATATGAGTTCATATGGTTTTAAATAATAAAATAAAAATATTGGAAATTTCCCTTGCAATCCCCATGACTACCCTGTCCATACACTACCCTAAAAAGATACATCTATAACCAACATGGAGTTTTAATCTTGAAAAAGGTTATTTATTACATATATGAATGTTAGGTTATGTTAATGGTTCCAAAGTATGATTATAATCTTTATTATGGTCACAATAATATTTATAATAAAAATTGATTGTCTTTCAAACCTAAGATCACCTACAAGGGTCAATAAACGTAGGGTTTCTCAGTCCTACAAGTAAGGAGGACTAAATTTGTGAGATAGGTGCTTGTAAATCCATTATCAAGGGTGAATAAATAAAATTTATGGATTTTTATTGGAAACTTAATTTATGTTTACAATTTCTTTCTAATACCTAGAATATGTTTAGGCACCATTCAAGCATGGAAGATGATAACCTACAATAGGGTCTTAAGGAGAATAACTCAATTCAAGGAAAATCATAGTTTAAGTTCCAATAGGGAAAAATAGGTGAATGAAAATGAAAAAAACATTGTCTTACCTCTATAAGGTGTCAAAATATAGTCTTAACACACCATGATCACCCTAATAAAGGCCATGAAACCTATAGGTAGGGGTCAAATAGAGTTGTCCTAGTCTTGAACTAAAATGGCATAAAAATGGCCTATGTATATTAGGAGAGTGAGAAAAGGGTAAAAAACTAATATGAAGGAAATAAATGGTTAATAAGGTTTCAAAAAATACTATTCAAGACCTTCATGAGGCAATAGACACCTACAACTAGCGTAAAGGGCAAAGCTATCGAAGTCAATAAAAAAGAGAGAACATGAAATACAAGAAGGACTATGGCACTCTTAAGTGAGAGGCCATTTGAATAATGAATTTGGTGATATTAATAGGTATTATTGGAGTCTAATAATATCATTTTAAAGATATTTGGATCCCATGAAACCTACAAAATTAAGTAAATGTAGAGGTGTCTCAGTCTAGTCAGCAGGGTATAACTTGGTAAGGGTAAGTGAAACATGGACTATCTAGAAGTGAAAGGAAAGTTTAAATTAAAAATAATAATAATATATTATGGTCCAATTTGTGTTCTTCAAATAATAATATATTGATAAGAGTATCATGTACCTTTCTTACTTGGCATATTGATAATAGTTCATATAAGAAGGCTAGGAAACCTCTTAGTTCAAAGGATAAGCATGAAGAATCTGAGGGAAGAATTGTTTTGTATGGATTTAAAGGATACATTATAATTAAATAAATATGATAATATTTTTTTAACAGCCCAAAATTATGGCATTGGTTTGGAGAGGTCACCCATAGGTGGATTTGAAGAAAATGAAAGAAAATAGGGTTTTAAGGCCTTTTTGGGGTATTTGGAGATGGTTAGCAATCCAAAACATGGAATAATAAAAAATAATTTAGTAAAAATGGTAATTGTTACTTTTATTAGATCAAAAAACACTCAATTTACCCAATGTATGAGGGATATACCTCTCTATTTTATCTCAAAGATCAGACAGTCTAGGAAAATCAAACTTTGGAAAGATGAGCTTTTGAGGTCAAAATGAGCAAAGGACTCAAAAGGATATTTGGAAAATTCATGAATTTTTTTTATGAGGTGTATAAAATGAAAATAATTTATAATAAACAATATATAAATCTCATAATCATCTAATTATCCATTCTCCCTTCACATACAATCCAACTAGATAAGGTTTCTACTAGGTCTAGTTGGTGAATGAGAGAAGTTGATAAAATAAAAATATTGAAAGGGTATGTAGTGGTATTAAGAGATAAAATTGGATGTAAATATGCATAATACACCAATAAAACCATTAATTACCAGTCCTAACATCCAAATCCATCAAGGTTATTAGTAAACCTATTAGGTTTTGAAAAGGCCTAATACCAAATGGCAGTCCATCTTCACTTTTGACTCTTGGTAGATTATCCATATCTTTATATATTATTTTTAGGTCATAATACAGGTATGAGAGATTTTGGAGTGAATATATGCTATCATTAGAGCCATATTTAAGCTCAAAACCACTCACCCTTATGCAAAATTGGAAAAGCAAGCTCAATAGGGCAACTTTTGGAGCTCATATCTTCTTGGAGGGTTTGCATGGGAGAAAAGGAGTTCATATGAGTTATATAAGGTCCTTGGAAAATAAATTTTGGCATTATGTTTGAATTTTAACATGAAATATTTATGAATAATGGTTAAGATCAAAAAATTATCTAAAACCCTTGAATGAACCTGATGAGGAAAATGAGATTAGAAATATGAAAAAAAAAAAAAAAAAAAAATTAAATATATTGTAACATGGAAAATACTCCCTTAGGATCCCCCATGAAAATGATTTGTACAAAACTATATGAATGACATGAAAAAAAGGGTTTTATCACCATTTTGTGTGTTTTGTAGGCTAAAAGAGGATTTGGAAAGTGAAATAAAGTTTGATTGGAATATTTGGACTCTTAATAACTCATTATGGCCATTTTATAATAGTAAAAAACTTCTAAGTGTTCAAACAATTGACTTCTTTTCAGCCAGTCAAAATTGGCATTTGAACATAAGGGTGACAAGGGTGAAAACTCCAAATATGAGAATTTTAAAGGTATAATTAAGTATTAAAATGCCAAGAATATCCTTTACAAGTGTAATTTACGCAATTACATGGATTTTAATTGGAAACTAAAGCCAATTTTGAGTCTAACTGTAAGGGTTGATAGAAAAGATGAATTTTTAGACTACAAACAGTGTTGGATTCCTTCCAAGAGCTTTTAGATGATTAGGATCAGAATAAATGCATGTAATTACATGATTAAAGTAATTAAATATAATTCCAATAATCATACCTATCCCTAGTTAGTGTTGGGATGTTCAAATAGGCCCAAATGATAAAGGTAGTTTTTTGAGCTAAGATTGAGAGTTTTATGTCATTTTTCATAAATCTCATGACTTGTATGGATATTTTTACCTCATGACATTTCATGGTTCATACCACATATATTTATAATTAAATTTTAACCCCTTTTATTATATTAAAAAGTGTCCAAGTGACCTTTGGACTTCCCTTGCACTGCTTCTCTCTCAAAAACTATAAATATTAACTATTTTAGCTCTTTTTAGCAACCTCCATTGGTTAATGGTGAAACCCTAACCAAATTTGTACTTTAATGAATTTTTAATATATAAAAAAGTGATTTTTCCTATTCATATGTTGTTAAATTGAGTGTTAGTGCAATCTTTTTGGTCTTGTCTAGTAGAACATCATTTCTAACATGTTATCCTTGATTATTCACCACACGTGCAGAAGAGTGATTTTTATAGGTCTTTTTTAGTGTTATTTTAAAGTTTATAAGTGTATTATAAGTTATATATTATTTTACTCTATCAAGTAATCATTCATTACTCTCCTAAGTATCAAATACCTTCTTGAACCTAGCTTATGAAACATTGATGTGATAATACAACTTAAATTGTGGGTTTTGTGTAAAAGAGGTCTTGTTTGAATCTAAGTGGTAAATATAAATAATTTGGAGTAGATATAATATTGGTGTATCAAATTTTTTATATTTAATATTTTTTTATTAACCCTTTTCATCCAAATTTTATAGGCAAGAAAGTGTTTTAAAAGATTACATCAGAAAAACTAGCCCTTCTAGAGATTCATCTCAAAAAAATTGTCACCCATAGAAAGAGAGATGTTTCCATTGTGCCACTTGGATGAGGATATATATGAATCTCCTCAAGGGGTGAAAATCCAAGTGGAAACAATAATTTTGAATGTCAATAATAGATTAAGGAATGGGCATGTTAACAATACCACTAGTTTTGGTTGGGTCAACATAAATGCCACAGAGAGAATCTAATAATCCTAAAAATTTACTAGATGTGACTCAAAAAACACATTTAATAAGATTAAGTCTAATTTTTTATTTAAGGATATGGTCAAAGATGATATCAAGATCAAAAATATGGTTCTTATGATTTTTGGATTTAGTAATAAGATCATCCACATAAGTTTCAATAGTTTTATGGATGAGATCATGAAAGATGTGATTCATAGCACATTGGTAGGTAGCTATGACATTTTTAAGTGTAATGGAATTTTTATGTAACAATAGGTGCCCCATTCCATGGTGAAATTAGTCTTATGTTGGTCCTTAGGAGTGATATGAATCTGATTGTATTTTGAGAACCCATCCATAAGAGATAACATTTTATAACCAACTATGGAATCAATGATGACAAATATTGAAGGTAAGGAGAAGTTTCCATCAGGATAAGAAAGATTAAGGTTGAAAAAATCAATATAAATTTAGATGACCATAGTGACCTTCTTCTAAATGGGAACAATGTTAGAAACCCATTCAGAATAATCCATTGTTTTAATGAATTTAGCATCTAGTAATTTAATGTTTTCCTTATGACATAGATTAGTAACTTCAAGTGGGAATTTGCATTGTTTTTTATGCATTAGCTTAGCATAAAGATAAGTGATGATGTTATGAACCACTACACTAAGGCCAGTACTAGGCATGTCTTGGTAAGGCCAAGTGAATTCCTATTGATATTTATCAAAGAATAGGCTAAAGTTATCATGCTCAGATGGTGACAATTATTGAGAAATCATGATTGGTTAAGGAGAAGATGGGGTACCATATTTGATACAAGTTGTTTCTTTGATAATCATGGAATTTACATCTTGAAAATGGTAAGGTGCATTAGGTAAGGTAGAAATTGTATTTTTTAGGATCAATGCTAGAGACAAATAAAACTCAAATATTGATGTTAAAGCAAGGAGTTTATGATGCTGCCAAGGAATTTGAGGTTATTGAGCATGAACTAACTTATAAATGTCTTCACTAATAGTCAAGGTAGGAATAGGACCATAATATTCAATGTCTACTTCAAGATATAGAATTTTATTTCCATGGTTATCGTATTTAGAATGAATCTAATGGACATCGGTTACCTTGGAATCTAGTGTAATTCTGGAAGTAGATGAATAACATGGATTTGAAGAGATGAGATTATTGATATAATTAATTACGGTATAAGGATATAAAGAAATGGTAGGATCCATAAGAGTTAGATAAGATGTAAAAGCATCTATAGGTTTCGAAGGTGTAAGTTATTATACCACCTAAGGAGTATTGATAAGTGGAGAATTGGAAGGAGGTACATTAACCTTATGATCTAAGTCATGATGTGTAGATATGATATGTACATCTCAATTGCATGTATGAATTTGGGATAAAATATTTTAATAGTGATGGACATCCAAGTCTCTAGAGTGAACTTGGGCCATGATATAGTTGTCATCATGTGTTGGAGAAATCATACATGCTTGAGAATTGAGACAGTTTCAGAATGTGAAATATTGATGTTAAATTTATGAGGGGACATGGTGAGAGGATCTTGGAATAATTTAGCCACTGAAAAATAATTATAATTGAAGGCATCTTTAGGTAAATATGGCTCTTTAGTATTGCATGGAGGGGGAAAATTGGTAATCTCATCCATGATAGGAATAATACGATCTTCGGTTAAGAGAGAAGGAGGAAGCCAATCCAATAATATATGGGGGTAACTTATTAGTATTTCAATTGTGTTTCAACTTATTGGGCTCATCATCATCATAATACATAAGATTAACTTGAAGATTAGGATTCATGTTGATGAACTCAAGTAAAAGAGCACTATTGATTTTAGAAATTATAGGAATATGATATTGAGGCTTAGGATTGGGAAGTTTGATGATCCATGGGTTGGGATCAAATTAATGTTTATAACATTCTCCATTATGTAAGAATTTAATACACTAACTACCAGAAGAGGTGATGTTCCTCATCTGATGATTCCATGGATGACCAAGAATAATGTTATAAGGTAAAGGAAGATCAAGGACCATAAGATTAGTTTTGATAGTCTTAGGTCCAATAGTTAATATAAGCCAAATACATCCAAGTGGATTTTGATTAGTCTTGTCAAAGCCATGTTAATTAATATGGTTTTGCTTAAGATGATATTTGTTATAACCAAGTTGTTGAATGAGCCATAATAATGTGACATTAATACCAAAACATTTGTCAACTAGAACTTTTTAGATAAGGGTGGTATTAATGGCTACTTTGATAAAGAGAGGTGGATCATCGGTATGAAAAATAATTTCATCATTGATCATTTCCTCTTCAATAAATTTAATGTAAGGCTTGGAAGAAGGACACATAGTATCAATGGTATTGACATTAGTTGGTTGATAATCAATGGAAGGTGATTATTCATCTATGGAAGATGGATCTTCTATTTAATGAAGTTGTTTCATAAGAAATTTGTGATGATAAGGTGAAGTGTGAACCAAATTCATAAGAGGAAAGTTATAAGGCATAGGGTTGAGTTCTTCAAGAAAATTTTAATGTGATTTAGAATAACCAACATGAGGTTTAGAAGGAAAATTATATTTAGGAGGTATAGATATGGTAGGAGGATTAGAAGGAGGAGGTTGTTCCTCAAGTGCTTCTAAATCATCAGGAGTGGTAGTGGTATCTTTAAGTAATTTTTATTCTAAAGATGGTTTCTTAGGCTTGGTAATAGGATTTTTGTGAGATGGTTTACAATGATAACTAACCTTATCAGTGTTAACATATTGAGAGTTGTTATAATATAGATCATAATTGACATCGATGGAATAAAAATACTTGACATTTGATTGATTATTGTTTGAATAAAATTTTAGATTATTAGAAGTAGAGGCTTTAAAGTTTTGTTGTTTTTGAGATGAGATAACATACTCTTGATGATGAAGTTTGAAAATATCCTCATGGTTGAATGAGTCACCAACCATTTAATAAATGGCGCACTTAGTGATACCTCTACAAGATTCATGAGAATGTCCAATGGTGACATGCAACTAGTATAATATATTGGGATCATACCACTTAGGAGGAGCACTTGGATAAATGAAACATTTTGAGGGTGGTTAAAATTATTGCATTTGTTGAATCAAAAGAGGTGTATGAGATGGTAAAGGAACATTATATTTTTCAACTCCAAGTTTGGTTTGAGAAGTATTACTAGAGATAACATTAGATATTTAAAAATATCCTTTAAGAATTTTATGATTGGGTTCAAATTGATTCATAAGAAAGTCTTGAAGCTTAGCTTGGTCAAAAGCATCATTAAGAATTTGAGGAGAAAATGTTTGAACCTTGTATTTAAGAGTGGGAGTAAGATCGATAATAAAGATTTTGAATAAATTATCATTAGTCATATTATGATCATCTTTATTTGTTAAAGATTTACATCTTTGAATAAAGTCATGAGTCGATTCATTAGGAGATTGTTTATCATTTATGAAGTGACTAAGATAATTTTAAAGAAGGTAATTATGTTGAAACTCTTTAACCAAAAGATTAACCAAAACTTCAAGTTTCGAAATAGAATGTTGAAGAATTTGATTATACCATTCTAATACATCACTAGTGAAAGTTTTCACTAATATATTAGTTATGGCAAATGTATTAGTTTGGATACACTCTTTGTAAATATTTCCAAAGGATTTGAGAAATGAAGTAGGGTCTTTAGTCCCATAATATTCGATAGTTGGAGTTATGTTACCAATATCAATGGATACAATGAAGGGAGATAAAGGCTCATTTTGAATGGTTTGAAGCATCTTGTTATTCATTATGAGTTGAGAAATAACATTTCCCAAGGCATCCCTAAGATGTGGAGGAAATAATTAGGATTAGCTTGAGGATGAATAATTGGAGGTTGATTATCCATATTGATTAAATGTTATTAAAGTTTCATCATTTGGTTGGTATTAGAGTTTTGCATGATGTTCATTTGTTGAATGAATTAAGTTAGGAGTTGGGTTGTATTAAGAGGTGAGTTAGTGTTGGTTGGATCACTCCCTAAATTACTGTTAGGGGGCAGATTATTAGATGAAGGATTATTAGTGGGATTTTTAAATATATTTGTATCAATCACTCCCACATTGGTTTGGATATTTTTAGAAGTGTCTTGATAAGTATGGAAAAGATTAGATCAATCAACTTCATCTTGAGTTGTTATTTGCACCATGTTACAGGGCATAGATGAAGGAGGATAAGAGGTTCCCTAAGAGTGATGCTCTTGAGAGGAAAAGAGAGGAAATAATACACATCTAATATAGATTCTAAATGGATTTAGGTTATCCAAAATTATTTTGATAGGAGACCTCATTCTAATTGAAGAGAGATGAAAAGGATACAAAACTAGAGAAATGGGAAACTAAATTAAAAAATAGGAAAAGTAGGAAATATAACTAGGTCAACAAGATCAACCTAGTATATGAAATAGGGCTTATATACTGTACTAGGTCAACCAAGTCAGTCTAGTGTAGTGCACATAATCTAAAAGAAGCACTGGGTTAACCAAGTTGACCCAATATAGTAAAAAAGGAAAAGGAAAAGGTTGATAAAAAGTTTGGAAATAAAACAAGATAATTTGTAGCCAATCTAAGAAAGTAAGTGCAAAAAAGAAACACACAATAAAATGAATTGATGTTGGCCAATTCAATTGATGCAC
This sequence comes from Torreya grandis, assembly GCA_037957365.1. Classification (NCBI taxonomy): domain Eukaryota; kingdom Viridiplantae; phylum Streptophyta; class Pinopsida; order Cupressales; family Taxaceae; genus Torreya; species Torreya grandis. The sequence goes on along the minus strand of JARHVA010005912.1, from coordinate 483,880 downwards.
ACAAAGCAAAATCTTTCACTAAAGTTGGTTAATGTAAGATTTTGCACACATAATTGATCAAAGAGAAAGAAAATAACTTGAAAGTAAAGCTAGCTACTTGGTCAACCTAGAATGTCGATTAGATTATTTAAGAATGATTTTAAGTGTAAAGGGAGATTAGCTGTAAGTAAGGTACTAGATAGAAATATAAGGATAGTTTTAGGTAAGTTTAGGATGAAATGGATTGTAGTGGTAATGATATAGGCTTGGTATTGGGGCCTACCCCATCACTTCACACACCATAGTGATAAGGGTGTTGGGTTCTTAGCTATAATATACCATTAACCACACTTTATACTTGACCAAAGCATCAAGTCGACTTCCCCCTTAGTGATGAAATATAAGTAGGTTGGCCTAGGTAGTTAAATGTTTGAATTATATTTGATGTTTATGTGATTTGGCCATGTGTGAAAAAGAACTTAAATAGTGAAATTAAATTATTAATTGAAAATCCCCTAATTAGACTATGTGAGCTATTATAAACATGTAGAAAACTAAAAATAAATATGTGATTAACACATATGGTTAATTCCAACTTTGAAATAAGGTATAGTTGAGAAAATATATAGATAATCATATAGAATAGGGTCGACAGGGTTGAACTTGTTCTATGGAATCAAAGTCTAAAAATGAACTAGGTTAGTCAGGTTGATCTAGTTAATTCAAGAAACATGAAACATAGAACTAGGTCCATAGGGTCAACCTAGTTGACTATGTAGGGGTAGTTTTAAAGACTAAAAATTATGAAAGGAAAGTTAAAAAACATAAAGATATAGAGAAATAAAATTTGACCTAAAGGTTTAGAGATGAAAAGGAGAATATTGATGATCAAGAACCTTGGAGAAAGCTATCAAAAACCTAAAAACTAGGTCAAGCTAGTCGACTAAACAATATAAAAACTTATTAAAAAAGTGTTAAAAATGCACTAGATTAACCTAGTCAACCTAGTTGACTGAATAGAAAGTCTAAAAATTGGAAAAAAATTACATTGGGTCAAGCTAGTCTTTCTAGTTGTCTAAACAAAGTTATGTAAGTTTTAAAACATGTACTGGGTCGAGTTGGTCAAGCCATTTACTTTTTCATGTAAACCTACACACAAAGATAAATAATCTAGGTTGACAAGGTCGATCTAGCATAGTAAAGATATGATAAAAATAATGATGAATATAAATAAAATAAGTGAAAAAAATTCTAAAATGGTTTGATTCATGTCAAGTTCACCAAATTGTATGCAATCACAAATGCATCATGCCTATAAATCAATATTAGATTGGATGGGATAGAGCACACGACACTTTTTATTAGGGAGCATATAATTGTTAAGTAAGAACATGACCAATGTGAGGATATGATAGACAAGATTAGGGGATCACTTGTCACAACACGACATGCAAAATAAGGATCCAAAGCCTATAGTCTAACATAATCACATAACAACCCAAAAAGAGTCCTATGATTTAATATTTCACTAATCAAATAACAATAAAACTAAATATAATCTAGTGCACACCAAATATTATGGCACAAAGTGGGGTTAGTAAAGCAAAGCAACCAAAACATGTATATAGAACCTCGAATAAAATAAGTATGAGTAACACCCTAATACATAGAATATGAAGAGAAATATTATTTGATCCAACATATATGCTACTTCTATCTACTAAAAGAGAGGAGAACAAAGTCAAAATATACTTATCTGAATGTGAACCCATTGAGACTCAATATCTACCTTGGCTAAAGGGGCTTTCTAAGCGGTTATTTTGGTCTATAAGCATCAATTTTTTATGCCAAAGCATCTAAGACCTATCCAAAAGACTAGATTATCTAAAATAAAAAACCTAAGCTAAGTCTCCTCAAGTAGAATACTAGAAGAGTAGATTATGAGGAAGCACAAGTGAATAATAAATATTGATTGCATATATCAATAATGACCAAAATAACCTTGTATTTGTAAGATTATCTTACCCTAAAATTTTTTGGGAATGTTGGTTGTGATAGGTTTACTTGATCAACCTAGCATGTTTTCAAGCTAACTCATTAGGTCTATGTTAGGTTGGCTAGGAGGTTAACAAACCAAAGGAGCTAAAAGGTACACAAACACTACTAGGTCAACCAAGTCAACCTAGTATGCTGAATAGGTCAAAAGAGTGCCAAGAAAGGAAATGAAGGATAAAAAGAGGAAAAGGTCTAGAATACTATGAAAGGGAGGAGAAATAGCTCAGGGAAAGGTTTTATGAACTATTTAGATTGTTAATAATATGGAAAAAAGGGAAAACAATATGATAAATGTAGTGAAATTACTTAGATATTCTCACATAATGATTTTATATTATGCAAAATAAGAAAATATGAGAGATTACACAACAATAATTGACAACAAAATAAAATATTAGATAATATAGTGAAACCACTTTGAGGGGGTAACCTCCACAATAATGCACTAATAACAGAATACTTCACATGATGATTAAAGATTAACCACTACCTCTTACATATAGTCTACTTGGTCAAGATTATTCCATAGGCTGACCTATCTAAGAACATAGAGAAATGTAATAAGTAAATAAAAGAGGTACGTAAGCCACAAGTCAACCACACATATCCATAGAAACACCAATGGTTAAGGGCATAACAAGCCCTTCCCCTTCAAAACAACATTATCCTCAATGTTGTGGCAACTCTAGATGTTATTACACAAAAGCTTCATCCTCTCGAGTGGCATTTTCACATGGTAGATTCTTCCATTTGATCAGATATTTTTCAATTGCTCTAAAACACAGTTGCTTGGTGCACCATTGAATGATCACCTCAGGATAAATAATAACTCTACCTTCCTCATCCAATTCTATTAATTCTATTTGAATGGTAGATCTATGTCTAAAGACTTTCTTTAGGCATGATACATGAAATACTAGATGTATAAAAGTGGATGAAGGAAAATCTAACTTGTAAGCTACACTACCAATTTTCTACAAGACTGATAAGGTCTATAATACTTAGGGGATAAATTATTATCCTTTTTTTGTTATTTCAATGAAATATATTTAAAAGGATGTAAGCAAACAAAGACCCAATCACCAATGTCAAAATGCCTCTCCCTTATATGTTGATCTACTTATTGCTTCATGTGATTTTGGGCCATAGCTAAATTTTCATGAAAACTTGCAAGGACCTCTTGTTGATGGTGAATATGTTCTTCAACTACACAAACCTTAGGATGGACCTTCAAATTTGAACTAATAGATGGAGGGTGGTATCCATATAGTGCCACAAAAGGAGACATTTTGGAAGAACTACGAACAAAATTATTATACCACCATTCAAAAAGTTGCAACCAATAAACACATTTATCCTATTTATCAAAAACAAAACATTGGAGATATCCTTTTAGACATTTTTTGACTACCTTAGTTTGTCCATCAGATTAAGGATGATAGGCTGAAATATGAGCCAATTGGATGCCTAAACATGTAAATAACATAGTCCAAAAATTACTTGTAAAAATGGGATCTCTATTATTAATAATGATCTTAGGGGTCCCATGCAATTTCTAAACTATATTTAGAAAATCAGAAGCTATTGTACTATCAACAAATGGCTAGGATAATGAATAAAAATGAGCATACTTATTAAGATGATCTCTAACAACCATGATAATATTTTGACCATTAGATCTTGGCAACCTTGTAATGAAATCCATAGATACTTCTTCCCAATGCCAGTTAGGGATAGATAAATGTTGTAAAAGACTAGGAGTTTTGATGGTTTCACCTTTTTTTATTGACAGATCATGCATTCAACCACATATTTTTGGACATCCCATTTGAGACCTTCCAAAAAAAATCCTACTTGATGCCGTGATAGGTTTTCAAAAATCCTGAATGACCCCCAAATGGAGTTACATGAAGTTCTTGAAGGATTTTTTTGTTTAAAAAGAGAATTCTTACATAGGTACAATCTATTTTTGTACCATAATGCATTACCTTTCCATGTGAATTTTTCAAATCCATCTAAACCTTGCTAAAGATTTTGAATCAAATCATGAGTAGTACTATCATGTTCCCATTTTGGTCATGTTTCCTATAGCCAATCTACCTACGATATGGTTATGACACATAACAATGCCTCAATTGATTCATCTTTTCTACATAGTGCGTCTACCACCACATTGTCCTTGCCTTTTTTGTAGACTATTTACAAATCATAGCCTCGCATCTTATTTTCCCATTTTTGTTTTTATTTAGATGATAACCTTTGTTTTAAAAAGAATTTAAGATTATCATGATCAGCATTTACCTGAAAGTGATGACCCATCAAATAAGGTCTCCATTTCTTGACTACATGCAAAATGGCCATCACTTCCTTCTCATAGATGGGCTTGTGTTAATTTTTAACCTTGATTTTATGACTTTAAAATGATATTGGTCTACCTTCTTGTATGATTACAACACCCATACCATACCTAGATGCATCACATTCAATCACAAAAGTCTTATAAAAATTAGGAGTGGCCAATACTGGATTAGTGCACATAGCCAATTTCAATTGTTCAAATTCCCAAGTAGCTACATCAATCAACTAAAAGGAGTATTCATTTAACAAAGAGGTAAGTGGGGCTACAATACTACCATAATTTTTGACAAATCTATGATAGTAACCAGTAAGCCCCAAAAATCCCTAAAGTTGTTTGAGTGTCTTAGGAATTGGCCAGTCCACCATTGCTTAGATTTTTTTAGGATCCACTTTCACTCCTTCATAAGACACCAAATGACCCAAATATTCAACCTCACTAGCCCCAAAAGTACATTTGGAAGGTTTGGCATACAATTTATTTTGTTCCAAAATGGAGAGTACCTTTTTTACATGTTGCAAATAGTCTGCCCAATTTTGACTATAAATGAGGATATCATCAAAGAATACCAGAACAAATTTCCTCAAAAATAGCTTTAAAATAGTATTCATCAAACTCTAAAAGGTATATGGTGCATTTTTTAGGCCAAAATGCATAATAAAAAACTCATAATGGGCCTCATGAGTCCTAAAAGTGGTTTTGGGTATGTCTTCATCACCGATCTTGATTCGATGATACCCAAAACATAGATATAACTTGGTAAAATAAAGAGCACCATTCAATTCATCTAGAAAATCCTCAATGATAGGAATTGGAAACTTATCTTTGATAGTATACTTGTTGAGTTCTTTGTACTTAGGGCACATCCTTCAAGTGAAGAGTATTCACTTTGGCTATGGCAAATGATTCTTCCATCCAACATATCTTATACCATCTTTTCAATTTCTATTTTTTGGGCATAAGGATACCTGTATGGCTTGATATTGGGTGGTTTACTACCAAGAATAAGTGTGATAACATGATCATGCATGTGGCTAGGTGGAAGTCCTTTTGGCATGTCTCTAAAAATAATAAAATGAGCATCAATTTTTTTATTGTAGATCAAGAGGTGGAGCTGGTTGAGCTGGCTATACTTCCATAGAAAACAAGTGAGCTAAAAATACCTTATCACCCCTAAAAAGAATCTTTGTCGTTTGATGGGAGCTAACAAGTTGGGGATATTTAGAATTTAATCCTCTTAGCTCAAATGTCCTTTATTTAAAATTAAAATGCATGAATAATTCTCAAAAATTCATCTCAATAGTGCCCAAAGTGGTGAGCCATTGGACTCCCAAAATAATATCATCTCCATCCATCAGAATAGAAAACATAGGAGAATACAATAAGTAGTCTCCCATGGCCAACTTAATACTATGACATTTTCCTAAAAAACTAATACTACCACCATTTACAATCATAACCTAAAATTCTAGAGCTAGATAAATGAAATAGTTCAAATAAGCAGCCAATTTACTATACATGAAGTTATGTGTACTCCTAGAATAAATCAAGATAGTGACCTTATATTTCTTAATGAAACCCATCACCGTAAGATTTTGGGGAGTAATAATACCTAATAGGGCATGGCATGAAATAGTAGGCTGAGAGTCTTTAGATTCTTCCTTAGGAACTTTTGCCTTTACATCATGTACTTATGCATCATCTTCATCATCATTGTCACCTTCAAAGTAAAATAGCTTCTTTCTAGCATAATGATGGTCTTTGCTCCATTTCCTATCACAATCATAACACAACCCTTTGTCGCGCTTCTCCTCAATTTTTCATTGTGTTAATCTGGTGGGCTATGGAAATGATGGTGCTAGAAAGTTGTGATCATGACCAGTAGTGAAAGTTTTCCTTTTGACCATCTCTTTTTATTCTATCATGTGTACCTTATGGATAGATTTTGATATAGATGTTGGGATAAACATTTAAACCTTGTATTGGATGCTATCTTTGAGGCCACCTAAAAATAAATCCATCAAACTTATCTCAGTGATATTTTCCACTCGTAAAGAGAGATTATAAAATTGATGAATTTAATCACCTCATAGGTCCTATTTGCCATAGCTTGGATAATTGGATAAAATATTTCTCAGAGATATTATTATGACAATGAGCTATCAACTCCTCAATAAAAATAGTCCATGTAATAGGATCACCATTCTTTTTATTTTGAGCACATAACTAGTGATACCAAATTAATTACTCAAGTTCCATATATAGGGATGCCACCATCACCCTCTGAGAATAAGGGGTTTGATTTAGCTCAAATAAATTCTCAATTTGGTTAATCCAAGTGAGAGGATCCTTACCATCAAACTTACACATTTTGAATTTTGGCAACATCAGTTTCATACCATCATGGGAATTGTTGAGAGGAGGATTTGAAAGCTAAAGTGGAGGGTTTTTATGCTAAAATTGAGATGTGAGGGTAGCCAATTGTGTATTGATATACTACAATTCATTGTGAACTCCATTAATCTCTATGTGCATCCCTAAAACATCAGCTTGGACTAGAACAAAATCATCATGCCTCACCAAGTTTTTTATGTCCTCTTGAAGCTAAGAAATTGACAAATTTGAAGTTTCATAGTCCATGTCATCGATAAAATGAGTCTTAGGAGTTTTTGGGCCCCTTTTCTTCCCTGAGTTGAAGGACCTTACATAATCAAACCATAGGAGGGTTTTGACTTTGAAATAAAGTAGACTAGGAAATGGTACCATTGTGATCATGTTATCAAGATGAATCCAATGATTACCTTTATGCACTAGAGTAAAATTTTTTGTACCAAAAAAGTGTATCGATAGAATATACCATTGTGATAATCTCATTGAGATGAATCCAATGACTACAAGTGTGTAAGGGGAAAAAAAATATAGACTTATAAAAAAAAGCATTTCAATCAATACTGCACTGATGAAAAAAATTAATTCTTCCTAGATTGCAAGTTATGCTTTTTTTCTTTCAATGCTCCCAGATGCTACGCCTCGCCAAATATAAAAAAATGCCATAGGAAACTTGCCCAAATTGAACCTCTTACATGACTTGTAATGAAATTACTTAGATATTCACATATAATGATTTTATGTTATATAAAATAAGAAAACATGAGATATTACATAGCGATAATTGATAGAAAAATAGAATACTAGATAATATAGCAAATCCACTTCAAGGGGGAAACCTCCACAAAAATGAACTAATAATATAATACTTCACATGATGATTAAATACTAACTATTACCTCCTATATATAGTCTAATTAGTCAAGGTTATTCTATAGGCCAACCTATCTAAGAACATAGAGAAATGTAATAAGTAAATAAAAGAGGTATGTAAGCCACAAGTTGACCACACATATCCCTAGACACACCAATGGTTAAGGGAATAACAACAAAGCACCAAAGATCTACCCACCCCTTTATTAATGCACCCCTTAGGGAATATACTTAGAGAGATTGAGTCTTGATAGGTTTTTACAATATGTAAAGCATCACTAATTGATAAAAGTGTGAAAATATTATGTGTATATAGAATACTCAAAAGTATTTCCCCTATAAGTCTCCATGTGTTACACTCAACATATGCTACTTTTATTTATTTTTGAGTAGGGGCCCATTATAGCCTAAAAGGAACTAGCTATGATGGGTGAATCATTTATTTATGTTTATCATGTTCATAACAATGATAGAATTTCCCAAGTGATCTTATGCTTGAGTTTGTGGTTAAGAATAGTTAGCTTAATGCTAATAGGGATTTTCATTACCCTGGTTATCTAGGTTTTCATTGTTTATTATACTCAAGCTAACCTATTAATGGTTTTTAAAAGTTTCCTATTTGTGGAGGTTCTCTAAGGTTGCACCCAACATTTCTATGTTCAACAGTATTGTTAAACATTTTTTTTATCACACAAGTTCCTAGAAACTTTTATCCATCAATTATTCTATGCCAAATCAAATCTCTTAGGTGTTTATTACTTTTAACCTTTGTGAGTCTTTTTACCTTGGAGATATATTATGTAATTCAATCTTATAAATAAATCACTATCACATAATAATATATTGTTAACCCATGGCTATTTAAGTACTTATAAAATTTGAAAATAACTTTTGAATAGGTAGAGTACTAGGATTTTTCCAAATGTCACAATCCCACTCTCTAATGATTATCACAATCAAAGTTTCAAAGTTTAACACTTTCAAGGAATCAAAGCATTAATATGATGATTGATGTGATCATATTTCTCACCTATATCTTGTGAAAATATTAAAGATAGTATGATACCTCTAGGGAGAGTGAGATCACAATATTTCACTAAGTGTCTCCATCCCACAAGATCAATGTAGTAATGAGCATAAAGGAGGTGAAATTTTTCCATGTATCCCTAAAAATATGTAAGGGTTTAAAAATGAGAATGAAATAGTTATGGAAAAGTGGGAAGTCAATAAGTTTTGGATAAAGGATGATGAGGCACCCTAGCCAAGAAGGAAAAGCTACCTAGCAACAACATTCACAAAAGGATGATGTATCACAAAGTAAATTTAAAATATTAATCTAGATAAAATCAAAAAATGATCCAAATCCATTAGACCCTTTAATCCACATGACTTATTTAATTTCATTCAATTCAATGAAGCAAGTGAATCTAATAAGGACTATATGCAATCAACCAAGTCAATAGAAATCACATTTCCATCAAATTAGTGACTACAAATGTGAATTAAAAATCCATTTTTCAACCAAACATACACACAATTCCAAATATCTATAAATTGAGTGTATATCAATGGATTCCAATTCAAAGTTACCACCTCACCCCTATACATATTCCATTATAGGGTTTGATAAATATATGGATACAAAGTTTGGTGAAGTGGCTCCCAATCACGACTTTAAACATTAATTAACTATTTGGGAGGAAGTTGAGGTAGCATATCCCTTTATACTTAAGGATAAACTCTTGACCTTTACATAAAGGTATAGGTAAGACTTGATGCTGATCAAATCAGTGGACGTACATGATGTAGTGGAAAAACTTAAGGTAATACCATACATTGACATAATTTATGTTTTATTTACAAATGGATAATTTTATGGCAAAATTATACTTATTTATTATGAAAACACACATGTGGCCTATGTTATTGGGTATGCCTCTAAGAAATATTAATGACTTCCTAACCCAGAGGTGACCTATAACTAATCCCTAATGGAGTGGGCACATGACCGAAGCACCTTCTAGATTAATGAACTCATCTATACCATCCCAATTTCCACTTTTAGGATAGGAATTAAGATTACCATGGCCTTATGAAATATAATATATGGTTTTCCAACTATAACTACATTAATGAGGTTTGTATTCCCTTGTTAGATACCATCCTCACCTCCACCAAGGTTATTTCCATTGGAGAAATAATTAGTGATAATTAGATCCATCAAGTTAGTAGCTTAGACAACTGAATAGATAGAAATTTTTATGTGATGTCTTATCTAGTGTATTTCATATATGGGACAATCCACTCAACTTTAGAAGAATCTTAGGAACCCTCCCCTCAATATCCCAATAACATAGTTTGTGATCAATTCAATATTATTCACATCCATAGATTTGAAAATAACATGAAAAAGATAATAAAAACCTTCTATCTAATATTACATCAGTATATTTATGTCAAGTATATTCCTAGGTTTTCTTATTATATGAATAGGATTATTGGAATGATTGGTAGTTATTGGTTATACCCAGATTACACAATCATTAGAATAGAGGGAACCAAGTCCCTTCCCATATATATTCCTTGGTTGGTATTAGATAAGGTGGTAGAACAATAAATTATAACTCAATTATTATATTTCATTTATGTCAATATAAGGAGTGCCAAATAGGGAGAAATCCACCCAATGCTTGTTAGCATTGGTTAGATTCTAAATACCAGATTAGAAATTTTTCACCCAGTGGGTAAGACTAGAACATCCTATGATTTCAAATGGGTTACATATAGGCAATGGGACTCAATAAAAAGGGTCAAGAACCACCTAGATATAATTATATATAGAGTGAAAAAAAATGATTTCTATGTGTAATATCCACATGATGATTCGTTCTTAGATTCTTTGAATGATATATAAGTTCAAGACATGATGAATAAGGTAAATATGATCATGGTGGTGGCCATGAATATTTAATATAATCTGAATACCACCAAGGATGATGTTCGAATAATTAAGAAAGAACATTGGACATAGAATCCCCCTCTCAAACATCTCTCACAAATTGAAATTATAAGGTAGGAACAAGTTAGACAATCTGGGCATGCTTCTATGGAAAGTAAACAAGGAGTGACTTAGTGGTCCCCTAAGCATTCAATATCAAAGGTCACCATAGCAAAAACCACCATAATATCCACTCCCCCTCACTTAACTAGCACTAAATTACGTAATAAAAGCATAACTTAGCCTAATGAACCATTTTATATGTTGCCTTTTCTTCCACTCACTATAACATAATAGGTGATTCTCCCATCTTTCCTCCTGGTTTATGGTTTGGATCCATTTCCATCCATATTCCAAACCATTTCATCATCCCCTCCATAAAATTCTCCATAACATGAACTAATTCATACTTTCATGATTTACCCTCCATCAAAAATTACTACCACTACTTCATTAGTACCCACTATCCCTTTAGATTCACTTTTCATTGTTTCTCCTCCATCAACAACTATTACTCCCACTTTACTAAATTTTTTGTACTAGGTGAAAGCCCATTCTATTTCCCCTTAGGGAACTCCAACAAAGGGATCCTTTGATGAAAATTCAAGGGAAGAAAAAGATAAAAGAAAAGGCTATAATGAAGGAGAACCCCTAGAAATCTTGGGTAATGGTAAAGATGATAAAGTGAATCCCGTAGAGGGAGAATGGTTCATAGAAGAAGAATGGGAAGAAAAGATGGAAACATCCTTGTCTAAGACCATTCATGATACCTCAAAGAGTGACATGTAGGATTTATGGTTTCCATAATAATCTTAGTCTAGGGACACTATAGTTTTTAATACCAATTTAGGATTAATTGAATTGCTTCAGGACTAAGGTGGAGACAATAGAGATGAAGTATATTCAGAAGCTCCAACTTCAAGATAGGGATAACCAAAAAATGTATCTATAGCCTAGAAATTCTTGGCACATCAATACCATCTACAATAATATTTTCCCAAGTTGTTACTACATAAAAGGTGAGTGTACCAACTTATTATTCCTCTCTTATAAATATAGCTTCTTCTATCCCAATTATTGTTGTGGTGTTTATTGGAGCCCAAATCTACAATAAGTAATTTGTGCCCTTTTCAGTGTCAAAATATTTTTGAGGTTGAATATATGTTGTGTTTTGATATCTCTATCCGGGGTATTTTGTTGATTTTCTAGTTCTTTTATCTAGTAAAAATGTTCCTTCCTTTGGGATTTTTGAGCCTTTTGCATGAACATAATATATGGCAGAAATAGGTCTTTGATATTATTGTCTTAAATAAAAGTTCCAAAGATTTATTTTTGTTAGACATTTTGTCCACTTCAAAAGCTCCAAAAGAATTCCACACTTTGTCTTTTTGATCTTAAGTGTTTTTGGGTCATTTGTTTTGGTCTTCTTATCTACGGTAATAATTCTAAAAGGCACATTCCCTTTTGGGAATTTTTCCCACACAAAAATCCTAAAGGAATTTTAGGGTCATTTTCGCTTGAAAAAGTTCCAAAGGATCATTTCCTTCAAGACTTTTGCCTTTGCAAAATTCCCTAAGGGAAATTTCAAAGGGTTATTTTGCCTGTACAAAGTGTCTAAAGGATTATTTCCTTTAGGCATTTTGCCCTTCCAAAATTCATAAAGGGTGGATAACAAAAGGACTAAATGAAAATTTCTAAAGATGGAGGACACTTTCAATAGTTTTGAAGGAATTGTAAGGTTTGGCCAAAGGTTTCATAGTGGGAAGATTCACTGGGATATGATAGAAATGTACTAAAGTCTCCTTGTATACATTGATTTGCTTCCTTATGATCAAATAAGAAATGTTTTGGGACCTCATATGGAATTATAAAATTGCACCTTGAACATGTTTTGGTGACTGAGGTGAGGAATTTTGTGATGAGCTAAATGAAATACATGTGATTATCTCAAAGGGTTCTTAGGACTTTATCATGAGAAAATGCACAGGTCAAATTTATCAAATTTATAAGGTAATGACTTGTTCATTTCCTTTTACAAGTAATGAGAGAATTTTCAAGGGTAGAAAGGATATTTTACCCTTTCCTATATCAAGAAATATGGTGAAAAGGTAAAGGATTGGCTGAGAATCTGAGTTGACATCTAAGTTGGACATGGAGCAGATCCTTGGGGTTTTATATGTTTTGGGCCCTTTTTGAAGATTGTCTCACTTACATTTTGGGGGGCAAGGTGAAAAAATTCTCCAGGTCTCAAATGCCTAGATTTGTAAAGTAAATTAATGACACCTATTAGTTTCTCATGTTTTTTCAAGTTTTGGGCACATTTTTTAAGATTGCCTCACTTACCTTTTGGTGGGAAAGGTGCAAAAAGTCCCTGAGAGCCCAAAAATCATCGAATTGAAAAATTTTATTATATGGATCCATGTTTTTCAAGGAATATTTCTTGGCATAAAAAAAACTTGCACCTTCTCTCTCCTTTTTCAAAAGAAGCTCAAATGACTAAAAAGGGTAGTTGGTAATTAGCCATTATGCTTCAAAGCATTAATGGTAACCCTAATTTAAAAATGAAAAGGATCATAACTAAGTAATTTTCCTTCATTCATGATTACCTTTTGAATTCATAGCTTCTACTTATGTCTTCAAGCCATTTTTGTGACCTGGATATGTGCAATGTTAAAGAGTGATTATAATGAATTCTTCAAAGATTTATATCTTCAATTACATGTATTCGTTTGGATTATCAATTAGTGTTCTTATATTTCCTTGTTATGCATTCTTTAAAGGGGGTTTTAAGGTATATATAGGGTAATTTGAGTGAAGAATTTATTTAAATTTAAAGTATTGTACTAGAGAGTTAGGTAAAAATGGTAGCATCTTCAACATCTATGAAGAGAAACATTATCTTTGTTTTTAATGGAATCAAAGACATAAATGTTTAGGGGTTAGACTTTACAACCTTATTGAATGTATTTTAGAAACCCAACCCTCTTCCAATAGTTTCCAATTTAGGAATGACTTATATCTCCCATGTGGTGGCATTCCCCTTGGCTACCCCATACTCAAAATTAGTGATTGCATGTACTCAAGTATATCAAACTGATACTAGAACTATCATTAATGATAACTAATTAGTTGTCTATTATTTCAATCCTTTGGACCTCGACACCATGCTTGGGACTTCTCCCTAACTTGAAAGTATCAACTCTCCCTGGAGGAATGCTAAGAATATGTAGACAAGATCAACAAAACTATATGGAACATTGTTAACTCCTATTGGCTAGTTAAGAAAAGGCAAAAGGTCTCAAGAATGTCTAAGAGTATAAAACTAGTAGACCTCAAGTAATTACCCTAGTATGTGATTTCCATGACATCAAGGGTTTATGGGATGCCCACTACATAGAAATTTGAGCCTTGGATGTTTGTAACCTTAATTTATGTGTTAGAGTAACAAAATAAGTTGTACTAGGCCACCATTATAAGTGACAACTTTCATAGGAAAGTGATGCAACTTTAGGCTAAAATCCATTCAAATGAAGAATTAATATGTACATTTTACATGTATTCCTACCTAATTTATAGCTTGGTACATAGTCAAACCTTCCAAGGGATCACCAAGAATCCCACTGGGATTAGAATATGGGATTTATCCAAAAAATACTCTAGATATATTTAAGAAGAATCTCTGCAAAGTTTACAATTATTTATTTAATACTATGATGAGTGTATTATTTCCTCTAAAGAGACTCAACAAAATGTCCAAGGTGGCTAGAGATATAATTGATAAGTATAACACCTTATATATTTAATTCAAAACATTCACTTATATCATAATAAGTGGCTACTTAGGGTCTCCACATAAGCTACCAAGATACCTAGATGATATATTAGCCATGATGGAGTTGAGATGGTAGATGGTTCCCCCATAAGAGATAATAGTTCAAAAAAGGTAAACAATCCCTTTTCTAATTAAGAGTGGGAACTATTCAAGTCCTTTTGTTGCCAAAGTAAATGGATTGGAATAAGAGATGGGATTGTATGTGATTGATAAGAATCCACCCAAGCCAAACTATGATATTAGATGGTTGGTGAACACAAAAACCAATGTGATTCTACATCATTCACATTATTAAGACATCTAGTCTAATTGTACTACTGAGGGTGATGTTAGGAAGCTAGATTATATGAAGCTAATAGTGTAATAAGTCATTGCTTACAATATTGATCTCATCCTTAAGGACATGGAGGATGATAAAAAGACATTGTCTACAATGTATAATCAATCCAATATTGAATCCTAACCCATCTCATAGGTGGACCTAACTACTAAGGAAAATGATTCCTTTCTATGGAGAGCCATAACAATCATGAGAAGAACCTTCAAGTGGTTGAAGGAACATGGGGTTGATCTTAGCGCTTATGATACCCCTACCCTTTAGGATCTCAGACAAGTTTAAGAGTTAAAGGGTTTCCTCCTAGATTACAGTGGTGCTCCTTTAGCTCCACCACCATCAACAAAAGGAAAAGGGAAGAACAAGGTTGGTGATGTTTACTTCATGAAGGCAACTGATGTGGATTCCATATTTATATCATAGTCAAAGGTAGGATTTTCCTTCTCAAAGTTAATAAGTCTAGCTAAAAATTGAGATAAGATTTCTACTAAGGAGGTTACATCAGCTAGTGCCACCCCAATATCCATTACATTAGAGGGGGCTGAAATAATACCAGCCATCCTAGTAGCCATCCCAATGGTCAATCCAACTATTATTCCACCTACTTCACTAGCACAATAGCTAGTTATTGTCCCTATCCTAAAGATTTATTAAAGGAAGAGAGGAGGTGAAGAAGAGGTAGAGTAGCTCAAGAAAAAATGATTTAAAATGGATCTACAACCTCTAGTGGGGATTCATAAGAAGAGGAAGGAGGTTGTGTTCAAAGACCTACCTTCTAAGGAACTTCATGTGAAGAGGAAACATGATCAATCCTCATATGCTAAGAGGTTTATATTTATGAGTGATAAAGAAAACTCAGATGAAGATAGGTTAATTGATAAGGTGATGAAGAAGTAACAAACATTCATTCCTCCTCAAGTAAAAGCTAGATGGAGTACTCTGAGGGAAAGACCCCAAACCCTAGTGAAGGTCTTGATTGTTGGTCTATTTGTAGAAGAGGGTCCATAAGGAGTAAAAATTAAGGGTAATAAATAAGAAATTTTAGCCTCAAATGATCCTCTTTCTTTTAAAGATGTTTTGTAGGTTAGAGTTGAGGCAACCACACAATTTTAGGCTCCTCAGGAAAATGAAGCAATCTCAATAGATACAGAGACATTTGTTGAAAATGTCATCACCCAATCACCAATCCAAGGCAATCAAGGTAAAGTTTAAGAATTTAATAAATTTGATGAGAGAGATAAAGTGGAGCTAGAAAAGGATACTCAAGTCACCATGAATCTTGAAGTGGTGGTTGAATAAGAAGGACTACAAATAGCTTTAAAGTTATAATAAGTTGTCCCTTCCCCTCTAAAGGTGTCAAGTATATCACTAGAGGAGAAGGCAAGTACAAAAGAAAATGGGGGAACAAACCTAAAAATGGGTACCCCCACCCATATAAAGGTAAATAAGGAATTATATCATTAAAATAAAGATACTAAAGAAGGTAATTTAGGAAATGTCACTTCAATTTAAATACCTCAAGGTCTCTTCCCTCACATCAAGGTCCATGATCTAATCCATAATAAAGGTCCAAAGGCCAAGATTGGTGAAGAGTTATCTAAAGGAAATAAGAAGGTCACAATTTCCTCATCCATACCTAAATCTCAAGTAAATAAAGAAGGTGAAGTGGGTGTGGAACCTTCTACTCAGTCAATAGGCTAAGGGAGCTCCATTAAAAAGTTGCTTAAGGAGTCTCACATGTTTGAGCTACATTTTGAAGTTTTGGAGTAGATAGAGCCAATCCTAGAAGGGAAACCTAGAGAAAACAAAGGTGGTTAGGAGTTATAAAGTGGTGAAGAGATCAATTATTTTGTGTTGAAACCATAACCCATTGCTATGGCACTTTCTATATCAAGTACTCTAATGACACCTCCTTTTACTATCTTGAAACCTCCATCAATGTCTACTACATCAATGGGATTTTAGAATAGACCCCTTCTCTAGGTTGAGGAATAGCTCAAGGAAAATAAGGACATAATAATCAATGTTGGGGAGATTGATGTAGTGAAGATCACTTACGCATATAAGGCCAAACCCACCAAGAAGGCCAAGACACATTTTAGAAACACATTCACTACTATGAGAGAAATGAATGTAGATATAACCATTCCCCCATAGGATGTTTTGAAGAAATATGATCTGCTTAAGAGTTACACTATTAATAGATACAATCTAGGGGAGCCATCAAGTAACGAGCTGAAGCATAGCTCACAAGTTTTGGTGAACATGGTGGCTCATCAAATGGACAAAGACAAAGCCACCATGGAGGAGTTCAAGGCAAAAAATTAGGCTATGATCTAGTACTTACAAAAAATAATGAGTGAGCCCAAGTTAGTGACTCAAACTACCAGTATTACTCTAGAGAATCCTCTTTTCTCAATAGAGTCATTTGATTTTGACTGAACTAATGACTTAAAGTCTAGAGGAAGGGTGACAAAAAATGATAAGAATATTTACACACCAAGGATGAGGAAATAATCCACTCATCATTAAAATTCTTGGACAATATGGTGGATAATAAAAGGGATTGTGATTCCCAAATGCTTATTTATGGGGCAGACATTAGGTATTGGTAAGGAGTCCAATGAAAAATGGATGAGATCTACAAGATGGGCACCAATACTTTGATAGATGAGAAGATCATTTCTATAAATGATCATGTGAGGCCCATGGAATATCAATTGGAAATCAAGCATATACTAGAGATGATCAAGACTACAATAAAAGAGATAGATGTTGTACTCAAGAAGATGGTAATCCTTGATGGTGTAAGTGATTTCAAAGAAGAGACAATATGAAATGATCTAAAAACCCCCATTTAAGCACCATAAGAGTCCTTATATGTTGATAAAATAAAGTAATTGGTGTCGCTTAAGAAATCATGTGACCATCTTAAGGGGCTCACTAGATGAAAATTGACAATGCTTCAGAAGATTGCTACCTGACTTAAGGAGTATCAAGTAAAATTAAAATATGAAGTAGTCCTATACAAATGGAATCTCACCCCTATATTGGAAGGATATATTATGTATAAAAATAAGTTGGTGAAGGATTGCGTTATCTAGGTCAACTCTAGAGCATAACTGGCTATTTTAGTTTTTTTGAGTTGGCACCTCTTCTTATCTTCCCTCCCTTATTTTTTTTCATTTCCAAATAGGAAACCATTTTACTTGGCCCATTATTATCACATCCCTTTTTAGTTAGTGTTTGTGTAATCATATGGATGAGAAAAGGGCATTCTTTTTTGTTATGCAAGAGGAGAAAGGTTCATTTTGTCCCTTTGTGGAATCTTCCTCCATGTAGATAACTAGAAATATTATACTAAAGTATAAGATCAATCTTGCCATCATCATAAGATCATGATCATATCTAAGGAATCATGTTTGTTACAAGGTTTAATAGACTCTAGGCCCATGAAGGAATCTTCTAGCTAGAGCATATTTAGGAATATGTTAGGATTAACTCAATTGTATAAGTAAAGGGGGTATGTCCCTTTATAGGGGTTGGTTAAATTTTTGAGTCAATAGCTACAACCTCAAAGAATTATTTTTTTGTGATACTTTTGATGCTAAATTGGTTTCAACTGTAAAATCATTAGTAATGTTTGAGAGCATTATACATGTCTCCCTTGTCATAGAATTATGTTACATAGTGTTAGTCTATTATGTTGTTTAAAAACCATTGTATTCATTTTATATTAAATTGATAAATGAAATATATTTATGGTTTCCATTCTCTTTCTATTTTTAAAGTACAATTCTTTGTTTTACATGCTCTGTTGATTGGTAATCTAATGTATTCATCTTTATGGTAGTCATTTAGAGTGTAAATCTAGATTGTAAAATCCTTTTTGTTCTAAAATTTTGGAATAAGGTGTTGATATCCTTTTTGAGGGTAGTCATGGGCTCATAGATCCAATTATAAGGGGATCTTGAAGGATATCACTTGTGCACGATTTCATCTCATTTATTTCTGATCTATAGTAAATTTGCTGGTAAATATGAAATATCTATTTAGTTAAATTTATTTATTCTCTTTTTTTAACCCTCCACTTTAATTTTTATTAATTGATAATCTTGTCCTACCCTATCTTACCATACATATAACACACCCTTCACTTATCTAAAGTGTTATTTACCTATAGATGCATAAATATTTTATACTTAGCATATGTTTGCATCTTGTGTGTTAAATATTAGCATTACAATCTCTTTTTCATTCATGTGTTGTTGAACATCCTCAAGAATGAAACTTTAACATTCATATATATATTTAGTAGCTTGTGTCTAGCATAGAAAATTTTCTCATTCCATGTGACAACCCTTCTTATGTGGATTAAGAAAGATTGGTTGTGTTCTAGTTAGATTTATGCTTTTTTTTGCCAATAATTCACATGGAGATTGAATTTTAGAATCTCTCCATGTGAATGAGCTACCCCTTAGGTCCTCTCACCTTGGTTCAGGTAGAGCCAAAAGTAGTAGGTAACTGACCATCCCTTTATAGGTGCCTCTCAATCATTTTCTCTATTCGGTCCTTTCTTGATGTTAAACCCCTCCATAGCTATAATGAAATTCTAATGGGTTTTCCATATTTGCTTGCCATTTCTTTCAAACTTTTCAAGGTCAAGCCAAAGAGGTGTACAACTTTGAACCAACATCTTTCTCATGACAAAAGGTCTAAAGACTTATTTTCATCAAACATTATGTTCATGCAAAAGCCCTAAAAATTCTAAGGGAATGAACATTTTCAATAGGAAAAAATAGATAAAGGACCTGAAAAATGAATAAACTACCCTAGACAAAGATATCAAAACACAACAAATTTTCAACCTCCCAACTCTTTTGATGCTAAGAAGGGTAGAAATTACTTGGTGTAGGTTTGGGCTCCAATAGTATCTATCCCTCCTATTTTATATTTTTCTACCCAATCAAATAAGGATTAGGTGGTTACGATGACAATTTTGCAAACCATGGCCATAACCCCTATAATTTAGTCCATGACATCCTGTAGCCAAATTTTAAAATGTCCTATTTGGGTTACTCATGCATTTATAACAAACTACTTGCCAAAATTTATTAAATACCCCTTATACTCATTCATTGTTTATATCCTCAAGCCCTTAACCCTTTGAGATAAATAAATAGGTGCATTTTGAAATCCTAATTTCCACCAGCATAGTTGTTTCCCTAGTTTCTCCTCCTCAAATATCCATTCAATTAAGAATATTGATTGGTCTTGTAACTCAAATAGAGTTAACCATGGTTACAACATAGAAGGGGTTATATAAAGGGAAACTAGTAGTTGATATAGTGGTTCCCAAAAGGGTTACTAGATGGAGAAGATCCATTACTCCTTCCCTTAAATGGAAACATATTCTCCCATGTCCATGCTTCCCCTAGTACAATCCCCATCTTCCACTCCTACAAAATAGGTAGAGCCTTCACAACAACCAACCACCTTAAAATCCCTAAATAGTTCTAAAAAAATGTAATAGGAAGAGGAAGTTAGGAAGGACTTGGTCATTATTGAGTAGCACATAGTCAAGTTTAATTTTGATAAGGAAACTATGACTATGAAGAAGATTAAAATAAAAAATATAATGAATTAATGATAGTAGGTGGAGTTGGAATAGAGAGAAGATGTGTCCTACTTGACTAAGAGGTGTTGAACCCACCCTTGTGACTTGGGTGTTCAGAAAGAGAACCCATATACCTTTGTGACATCTATATAAGGATTGATAAAATAAATGTTTAAGGGATATAATCAATCATTAGAGGCCCTATAGGGAGGGAATATAAATTTAACCTCCAAAGGACCTCATAGGTGGTGTACATGAAACAACCAGAAGGTTATATGATATCTTGCAATTAATAATAGATGTTAATAAGGAATCAAAGCCTAAATGGGGGGGGGGGTGTCTCATCCCTTTTAGAGGATATGTATAATATGGAGTCAAAACTATTATTTTTGAGCTGAGTAGTTAGAGATAAAGCTTATAGTCACCTAAATTTCATAACCAATCTAGATGCTACGTGGGCCTATAATTATATATCTGCTAGGAGGGGTAGTTTTATTGAGTGGCATAAAGAGATGTGAAATGTATAAAAATATAATAATAGCTATGAGAGGTAAGCCATTAAAATTTTGGAGGAAATTAGGATCACTGGAGTAATTAATCAAAGTTGGGAATTCATCCTTAAGGAAATCTTTGAAGACCTTCTTTAGACAATGGTGAATAATTTCAAATAATAATTTCAGGGCATAGTATAGACACTTGATGAGCTACAATAGTTAGTAATTTTTTCTAGAAGTAGGGTCATTCAAATAAAGACTCGTTATGTAGTGTTTGGGGATGCACTCAAATCACATAAAAAAAACTAATGGATAATCTCCCCTAGAATTTCAAAAGGCCTCTCTTAGATTTCAGGACTATTGATAATGATTTTCAAGTGGTCCATGCCCTCTACTTGTAGAATCATGAAAACAAGTAGAAATAACTAGCTAATTTAGTAAAAAATACTTTACAAGTGACACAACTAACCTCAGTTGTAACTCTAGTTACAATAGAAACAACCACTAGAGTACAAGTATCCATCATTATAATGGCCTCGTCATAGGAAATCCCCTCTATAGTGATGTTAATTAGTGGTATCAGAGTTTTTTTTTAAAATTTTTTGTCTATTGGTAGCATCCTTTACCAAGTGTCCCATGTGTATTCCTTTGGGAGATATCTTTTTAAACAAATGTAAACTTTAGGAATAGCTTGAGTGATAAGATGTCCCCATTCCAAGCCTATATATATATATATATATATATATATATATATATATATATATATATATATATCCTTCATTCTAAATAGAGGATAAGTTTTTAATTTTTAATATATATAATAAATCCTGCATGTTGTTTTACAAGTTTGTATTATATGGTTGTCTCTTTCAAGTTGATGTTATAGTGTTTATGCATTTTGATCTAACCAATAACTTAGTCTTTTTATGCAATACTAGTTTCAATTAGCTTGTAATTTATTAATAAGGTTTTATCAATTATAATGTGCATTATAAATTTAGGTTGATAGATCTTATTTTTTGGTAGCAAGATAGCTAGGTTACTCTTTGGAATTTGGGTAGATATGACATTTGATGTAATTTCTTAGGCTAGTCAAAGATTATCTTTGGTATTAGGTATAATCTTAATGCTAAGATATGTTACAATATTCATGATAATACTAAACATTTATTTAATAAATAAAAATTAATTTCATCATATCCCTCATACCTTTTCACTATGTTTGTCAATTATGTGTGCTAAAGCAACAATTTACAAGCATTAGTTATTTGGCATTTTTCCTTTTCTTAGAGATAGTTAGAAAGGATTCATGTTCTTTATTTAAAAATATTATTTTATACCTTTCCTTTCCCTTATTTTGATGGTTTATTTGAATTCTTCCCACCTTAAGATAAATACATTTCCATTATCATTCCATTCAACCCAAGTAGATCTAGGATCCATATCCATATCTAAATCAACCAAGTTACCCATTGCATTGCTCATAGTTATTCAATCACTAGTCACTGCAAGACCCAATACCTAAAAATCATGCCCTAGAGTAAAGGTTATCTCCAATGAGATACTAAAATAGTAGAGGTTCCCTTGTATGTGGTTTTTGGTGTGTCTAAAACTCAGAATAATAAAACTTTTGAAAGCATTGAAATATTTTTCATGAATCAGTAGTGTGGTCTTGGAGATGTTTGGATTTTACAAGTAAATCATCAATATAATCATCAATACTTTTGTGAATAAAATCATGAAATATATGACTCATATCCCTTTGGTATGTGGCTCCTACATTTTTGAGTCCAAAAGGCATGATTATATAACAAAATGTGCCCCATGGTGTAGTAAATTTTATCTTTTCTTGATCTACAAGGCTAATTTTAATTTGGTTATATCCAACAAAGTCATCCATCAATGAAAAAATCTCATATCTACCTATATAATTGACAATCATATTGATATCAATTAATGAAAAATCATGTTTTGGATAAGCCTTATTTAAATCATGGTAATTAGTGTAATAAAAATATCAGTACTAGGTTTTATAATAGGTAAAATCTTAGACACCTAGTCACAATGTGTAATTGCTCTTATAAATCCCACATTAAGAGTTTACGAATTTCATCTTTTACCAATAATACCATTTTAGGATGCACTTGTGAATGTTTTGTTTAACTAGATTTACATCTACATACAATAATGTATTATGCATTACCATTGATGGGTCAATCCAAAGCATATATGAATAATCCCAAGATTTTTTTTTTTAATCATGGAAGACTTACTGATAGTCTTATCCTTCATCACCTTGTATCCTTGCAACAAGTTGAACTAATCAAGGGTCATTATCTATTTTATAGTTATATTTGATTATTTATTCATTTAAAAAAGTAGATCTTTTATGATAAATAGTGAAATAAGAATAGTGTTTGATGTGTCATGTCAAACATTAGTATCATCAATTTCACCCAAATAAACATGAACAAAGATGGCATAAGGAAACATTTACGTATGATAAAAGGAAGGGATATCCTCATATGACCCCTAGTACTCTAGTAATGACTCATCATTATAGAACTCATCAAACATAAAAATTTTCAAGGAACCATTCTCATCAATCTAATGAGGGTTAACCAATTGGATCTCAATTGTAGGATTATGTATATATTATGTTTTGGCTTTTTGAAAACAAGTACTATGAGAATTATGATTATGACTTGTACATTTCTCTTGAAAACCCATACCTTGATAGTTTTTTAATTTTAGGAGAGATAGGTTGAGATATGCCTTTATCATTTTTACCCAACCCTTATCCTTTTTACCCATATTTGAGAAAATATTAAGAACCAAAAGAATGATTTTAGGATTGTGGGTAGGATTATCTATGTGTTGGACCGTTTTAAAATGTTTAAAGGGAATAATATCCATTACATAGGTGTAAGTGAATAATTTATGATTTAATTTTAATAATTCATGTATATTATATGGAAATTGATACATCTCATGTATCTAAGGTCATACCATAATAATTTTATAGTTCAAAGCATTTGGCATGACTTAGCAGAAATTAGGTAATGTGTGAGGACCCACCATAATATTCAATGTTGTTTGTCCTAATAACCATTATTATCATATTATATAGTCCCAAATATAAAATTTTAATGCCAATTAATGATATAAAATATATTTTGCAAATGTTGAGCCCTGAACCATTATCCACAAGAACTAGTTTTTTATTTTATTACAAACACACACTTCAATGTAGAGTGGGAAACAAATATTTATAAGATTTTGAGGTGGTAAATCCTCATTTTCAAAGGATATATTATGATAATTCCATTTTATGTAATTTAAAATAGAAGTTACATATGGTGGTTCAACATTACAAGGTAATATGGTTATATGCAATGCATCCAAAAGGACATCCTTGTAATGGGATGAATAGTATATCAAGTCCAAGAGTGAAGTTTTAGCATTAATATCCTTATATTTTGTGTTAAGATTTGTTTTTTAATGCACTCCCTTTGGCTCTTTTTATTAATAGGTAAAATCTCATTGTAAAACATTAGGATAAGAAGGGGTATGCAAAAATTAAGTGGATTTATAAAAAGTAGATTGGGAACCCCTTATAGTTTAAATTGATTTAATGATGAATGAGGCATAAAAAGTAAAAAAAATTATAATGTGTTTCAACATGAAATATTTAATTGATATATCCATGATAAACATTATCTTAGTGAAAATTAAATCTGAATCTTTGTAAATAAAATCTTTATGAAAAATCAATAATTATATTTTTTTACAAAAAATAGAAAACTCTGAACCAACTAGGCTTTTAATATCAAAGATAGAGTTAAAAAAATATTTAACATAAATTCTATGTGAAACCTACCATCTGTAGATATGGTTAAGAGTATATAATTGAATAAGCACAATGGTGATAAATAAATCTATAGGAGAACACTTAGAATAAATACTAAATTTATTATGTTGAGATATGTTAAACATGGAAAGTAAATATATGATATATATTTAAATCATAATGAAAATAAAATATTTATCTTTTTTAATGCTAATCCATATTTAAATCTAAAATATGTAGGAAGAAGACTAAAATAATATTCTATAATAGTCACCAATTTTTGTATTAAATCCTATGTATCCACAAACACTTGCATCCACCTAGGATAGTTACATCGATGCTAGTGCTTATATTATATGTAGATGTATAGTAAAAAATAACCATTTAAATAGGATGTGAAAAAAATTATGCTTTTGGGTTCATCAACACATTCACTCTAGTGCATTCACATCTAGGTCATGGGTTATCTCTCCTTGTCAAATGATCAAAACCCTAGTTATTCATCTTCATAGTGCATGTGGGGAAAATGGGTTAGTGAGCACATGGTTTTGAGCTTCCCCAAATACCACTTTATCAATTATCACTACCTATATAGCCAATACATTGAATATGGCCTCATACTAATGTAGTTATCCCATACGTGTTTCCTTATCTGTTAGTCATGAAATACGTGATAAGCAATTATCTTTTAACTTAGAAAAAATATCTCTTGGGATTATCCTTTATTAATTTAGACCTATAGATGTGTTTTCCCTATGATTCATATGGAAATAGGATAATATAAAGATTTTTTTCTCATTTTAACACTTGATAGAATGCTTTTGATAAGTTACCTTGGTATGTCTAAGTATTTAATAGGTGAGGAATGAATGAAGGTTGATTTTATATTTATATCAATAAATTTAGAGAACATATCACATAATATAACTTAGACCGACCATTAATATAAATTTCATTTACAAATTATATGAATTTTAGGGCACTGGACACTTGTAATAGGTAAGGACACTTACGTTTATATAGGAAACTGACTTAGATGCAAGTGTATGGGAGTTATAAAAGTAGGTACATGTCTAAAGATTATAGAGGTATAAAATAAGTAGGTTTTAATCATTTTGGGAAAGATAGAAGGAATGGGTCATCAATATAAGATTGGTCAGATTAAAATATAGGAAAATGGGGCACTAAAGAGAGTAGATGCGAGACTTTTGAAATTAGGAAATGTATAGAACTAAGAGGAAAAATAAAGGTCTAATTTTTTCAAGGGTATAATATTGAGGTGCTATATAGTTCATAAATATAGTCTACAAACATGTCATATGCCACTATTCCACTTGAAGGAGAACATATATAACTATAAAGGGATCATATATTGATGCGTTTCATAGAAGATCCTAAAAGGGAATTAAATGAATTCCAATAATTTGATATGGTTGTAGAATTGTTTTTAAGAAACATTAATTTATTAAATGTTAAATTTATCTTTATTTTTGTCTTCAAGTTAGTGACTTGAATTTTTGTAGAATTTTTTATGATATAAAGGAACACAAGAATATATTGTATTATATTATCCATAGGGTTAGTATATAAAGTTTAATGTAAGATGAATTACAATTTCACAAATAATCTATAAAAATATGTAGCCTCATTTTGGGTCTTACTGTGGCCTCAAAAATTAATATTAAAAATCACATTGTTAAATAAGATTTTAAATTAGTGGTGCAATAGGTGATAAATATATATGCAATCAAGAATGATAAGATCAAATAATAAAAACATGTTTGGGATTCACTTGAATTACTTCACTCATTTAATTTTAATTTGACTCATTTAATTCCATTTCTAACCAATTGGGTGTGCACACATATCTTTATTAAAATAATGTTTCCTCACCTTTCTCAATGTATGATGTGGAAATTATTGTGAGATTTGTTGGAGGCTTGAGATTATTCAGGTCCCTTTGCTCAAACCTGGTCTAACATGGGAACGACCCTAAACTGTGGGTCACCTAATCTTGGGTTAGACCTCTAGGGTTTTTTGTGAGGCTAGCTTCTCAAATATGACAATATAGTTCCTTTAATAAACATATACTATTGGGATGAAAAGGGAGAGAAAATACATGAATGATAAACTATTATAAGTGTGGTGATGTACCAAATGTTCAATGATCCACTGTCATCTTAGACACTTTTATGAATACCAACGAATCTAATGGGGACAATAATTGAACAGGTTATATGACAAAGTCCTAAACATGAGTGTTTTATATGAAGGCTAAAAAGAGACCTACAAATTGAAGGATAGAAAGAGATAGGTCTATGTAAAATTATATGGACTTATGACACTTCAAGAGAAACCTCCCTAACTAACACTTTATAAAACTTATAAGGAACTAATAGTCTTGAAGTAAGGGTACATGGAGGACACATAGATGATGAATAAGTAACATACACTTTTTAAATCAAACTCCAATAAAGTACACTTAGAATTTAAGTAGAATATGAAATTGTCTTATATTGATTCAAAAAGCTTACAAAGTGATTATAGTAGAGGTTTTATATACCCAGTCAATGGATGAAAATCAAGAGCTCAAAGCTTGAAGTTATAGTGAAATAGAATGAGAGATAGGGGAAAGGATGCATGGGAGAGTGGATAAGAGGTTGTAATAATCAAGGCTAAGATTACCACTAGAAATAGTCATTGTAGCCACTTAAAACTTCATTAATCCCTTCCCTACATTAATGTCACTATGCATTTTCCTAGCATGGAAATAATGATCATGAAGGTTAAGAACACTAAAATAAACAACCACCCCCACCACATGAATCCTTCTCAAGCTCCTCTACATTAATTCCATTCACTATAAGGACAAAATCCTCATATTCATGAAACTGACAAAGCCATGATTATAAATACCTTAGGTATTCATAAGTACCTATTTTTTTAAGTTATTATTATGTCAAAGGATGAGACACTCCACCATATCTCATTGATATTTTCATCTACTCCAACTTGAATATAGATCTTCGATATAGATTGAAAACTAATCTAATTTATTAGTTTTTGTATAGTTATTATATCGATGTAGATCCATAGATTGTATAGCCTTATTCTTAGAAAATTTTAGGTTAAAACAAACCTATCATGCCTCTAAAATTTATAGGTGACATAGATTTGGATCAATAATCTTGATTTTATGGTTGCATCTACTTAATGCTATTCGACCAATCTCTAATGGTGACATAGTTCCTTGAATCATTTGCTCTTGGTTTAACCTGAATTATATTCAACATGGATTTAAAGACTTCTAGCTTCAACTTTTAATCTTGGCTACTATTCTTGATCTAGGATTCCAAAATCATGCCATATATTAGATTTCCATCTGTTCTTAGGATCTTGCTATCAATCCAATCTAACGTTGTGCTTACACCATGTGGTGGCTTGCATTTGATATAAATATTTGACCTTTTGACCTTATGTACACCATATATCTCCTTAAACTAATTGAACACATTTCATCAATCCACTTATACTTGATCAAATGCTCACCATTGATCTACTTGTTTTCCATGATCATACCACTTATCATTGATGCATTTAATCTTGGGATCCTCTAAATTTTTGACTACAAACTCACCATTGATCTTTGAGTACATGATTAAGTGTGTTTTTTTAGATCTTCAAGACCCACTAACCTTGCCCTTATTATCTCACCATTAGATCTTGACTTCAACTCCCTCAATCTCTACTCTTATCAGTGACATGTTTAATCTTAAGATCCTCTAAAATTTGACCTCACTCACCATAAATATTTGATCTGATTAGGTGAGATATCAACACCTGATGGTAGTGTGTTCATTATCAGGATCCCTTAAAATTTTTGAATTTAAATGGTTAGTTTCCATAGCTTAATATTGACATCCCCATGCATGTCTCATACTGATGGTTCATTTTTAAAGTCCTACAGACAAAAATTGCACCAAGACACAAAATTACAAAGGAAAAACATAGCATGAAGTACATCCTTTTCACATAATCCTTCACTCAAGGGATGCTAACTATACATTTCTTGAACACATTCAACATGACTGACAAGAATAATATAAACATAGGTCATAACCCTTTATGTTATAGGGTTGGCCAATTTTCATTTATATAAATTGAATAACATTTCTAGTGACTCAACTGGCTTGACCAACCTACTGGTCATGGAACCTAGAATTTGATCAAGCTTTCTCATGACTATACAAATGAATAATTACTTACAAAAGGATTATTCCTGACTCTTAAAAACAATTTGAAGCAATGAGACACACAAAAATAAAAATTAAATAGTACAACACATTAAACAACAAGAAATCAATAAAAAACACCAAACAACTACCTAAATAGTAGAAAAATAACAAAGAGAGCAATGTGCAAGAGCACTTGGAGGTAAATATAGACTTATCTACCTATGTACAAAGATCATGAGGAAACACTAGTATTAGAATTTATGACACATGCCATTGATAGGGATGGGAAGTATCTCTCCATTCAACCTACAAAGCTTAAAGGAATTTCTCTCCTTGAAACCTATGATAACATAAGGCCCACTCCAAAGACTATCAAACTTGGAAGGCTTTCTTGGTTTTACATGGTCCTCATTCTACTTGAGGAATATATCACCTTGTTGGAATGTCTTTAAGGAAGCTCTCTTGTCAAATTACTTCTTCACTTGGTTATAATTGGACACATAATGTGTATAGTAGTGTCCCTTATATCCTCCAACTACCTTAGCTCATTTAATATTATCTACATAGCATCATCCTCTAGGAGCTCAATTTGACGTAAAAGATCTAATTCAAGAAGTTCAAGAGATATAGGAAGTTTGGATTATTTCAATTAGATAATAAGGTATGGGGAGTGTCTAGTAGATTTTTTAGGTGTCACTCTATATGCCCATAGGTCAGTCCTTAGTCTAGTATTCCACTCCCTCTAACCATCTTCCATACTTCTCTTGATAATCCTTAACAAGTTCTTATTTATAGACTCTACTAGTCCATTTACCTATGGGTAATAGTCAAAAGATGCCTTGAGATAAATTCCATGTGAAATATCCCACTCACATACCATGTTGATGATGAAGGCCAATGCATTGTCAAAAAAGATTATAAAAGGCACACCGAATCTAGTCATAAGTCTATCATAAAAGTTTAAAATAGAATATTCATTAGATTCCTTGAGGTTAGTTTATTCAAACCACATTGTAAAGTCATTTATAGATATAATGATCCATTTATGTCCTTTACTTTAAGTGGGTGTATCATCCCTATGAAATCTAATCCACATTGTATGCAAGGTTATTTTACTTGTATGGGTTACAAGGGAAGGGTAGCTAGTTTCTATTTGCCAATAAACATTGCACATATTTCAAATTTCCTTACCCAAGAGTGTGCATCAATAAAAATTATGGGCAAAAATTACTTAGATATAATGATATTATAGGTTGTGGTCTTACAAACAAAGTGCACACCAGTTGAACCATCATAAAACTACTTAAGCAGCTTTTTTATTTGGCATGATTCCATATACCTCAAAATCATGCCTCTTATGTCTCTCCTGAAAAGTACTCTATCTATTAGGACAGAAGGTATAATTTACAACCTAAATTTCCTTCTCTTGGATCTATCTAGTCTCATAGAACATTGACTTGAATCAAGAAATCTGAGTATATCATGTGTCCAATTGAAAGGTGTGTTATCTATAGTTGTTTGTTGGTTATCATGGACTTCCAAAACTTAATCTTTATCTTGTTTTATCTTTGCTACAAGGTGTTCACATCTCCATCTACCCATTACAAGTTTTTTAACTCTAACTTCAAGGTCATACTCTATGCATTTTATCACCCATCTAGCTCTTTTCTCATTGAGGTCTTTATTGAGTATAAACTCTTTAATACTTGGGTGTACCACCATGAGTATGATCTTGCTATTGGATACCATGTGCCTAAATTTCTTAAAACCTCTCACTACTAAAATCACATGTTTCTCTACAAAGCCATACCTTTCCTCATACCGCTCTAAGGACTGACTAAAGAAATCAATAGGTTGTTCCAAACCTTGCTCATTCTCATGGATTGACATGGTAGAGATTGAATCTAATGTAGATAAGGCATACAATTAGAATTATTTGTTAAAATAAAGATTAAGAAGTGTAGGGGAATGAGATATGGCCTCCTTGATGGCCCCAAAACTCCTCCTACCTTATCTAGTCTATGTAAACTCCTTGTATTTTCTTAACATGTGAGTAAGAGGCTTGACCAGCTCTGCAAAGCCTAAGATAAAGCTTATTATAAAATTAATCTTTCCTATGAAACTCTACAAACCCTTCTTGTGATTAGGTAAGGGTAAGGATAATATGGACTCAAATCTTTCAATATTAATGGAAATACCATCATTGGACACTACATGGCCTTATAACCTACCCTCTTGAATACCAAATATACATATTTTAGGATTCAAATACACACCAAGTTCTCTATATCTTTTAAATACTAACCTTAAGTGAGAAATGTGATCATCTAGGTCTTTTAAGAAAATAGTGATGTCATCTAGGTATATGAGCACCATGTCATTGATCAAACCTTTAAAGGCAACATCCATTGTCCTCTGGAAAGTTTCTCTAGCATTGGATAGTCTAAAGGTCATTTTCATATATGCATAAGTCCCCCACTTTGTGGTGAAGGCATTCTTATGCCTATCTTCTTCCTTGACCATAATTTGATTATAACTAGAGTATCCATCAATCAATGGAATTTTTTGAGAACCTAACACATTTTAAAGAATATGATCCATTAAGGGCAGTGGGTAATGGTCTTTTATGGATACTTATTTGAGGTCCCTAAAGTCAACACATAATCATATTTCCCCATTATTATTTTCACTGGCACAAGTTCTACCACCCATGAGGAGTGTTTAATGGGGAATATTATCTTTGATTTAATCAATTTAAATAGCTCCCTTCTCATCAACTCCTCCCCTTTTGGGTTGATAGGCCTTTGTCTCTACCTGACTGGTTTTGCATTACTCTCTAGTTTAATGTTATGTGGTGAAATTTTGGGATTAAAACACTTCAAAACATTATATTTCAATTCAAATACATCAAATAACTCTTGGCATAAATCAAAAAATATATCTCTCTTCTACTATGTTAATCTTTCATAACCTCAACAATTTATCTTTGAAGATCTCTATCCTTTTATAATGTTCCTCCTTGGTTGAGATACATTCCTTTCCTCTTTTCCTTGGTCATCTTCATTGAAGATGTTTTCCAATGTCACAATCCCCTTATGCATATTTTTAGATCTCAGCTACACTATCTGATCATCATACTAATGTTGGAATTTTTTTTATTCTTATGGCAGAATTCTACCTCCTACATCAAAAAACATATAATTTGGTCATCATTATCAAACACCTACCAACTTGCCTCCTTATCAAGTACAACTAGACTACATATGATCTTGATCTTGTCTTAACTCTGGCTACCTTTGACTCCTTATACAACCTCATACTGAGCTCTAATGGCTACAAGACTATCGACAAGTTGATTTGCCTCTCTTAGTATAGATTGTATATTGAATGCCAAAAAGTACTCTATAAGATCCCATACATGATTATTATAAGATTTCAAATGATTTTTATTAACTACACTTATTCCTCTATCTTGTTTCATGACAAGATCACTATCACCCTTAAATTGAAGAAGTTTGACACCTAATTTTTCTTGAAGAGACCTAATTGAACAAATAAGGATAGAGACCAATTTGAGAAGGATATAAGTGTGTGAAGAGATTAAGAAGGATATCATCATTTTTTGTATAAGAAATAAAGGTTTATAAATATGATCAGAGGTTTTCGGTGGCTGAGTTGGTGCTAATTCATCTAGGGGGTTGGTTCTTCCTTAAAAGTGGGTGCTTGTTAAAGCCTAGTCAAGTTTGTGCTTGGATAGTTAGAGTTGGTTCTCCAAGTAAAGTTGGTGCTTCACCAAATATTGATGTTTAACTTATAATATATTAGTCCCTTTTCATCATCAGTGGATTTTATTCCCATTGACAAATTCCCAATCAAATAAGTATTCTATTTGTTATGTTCTTTTCTCATGATCATGGCTCTTAATGTGTTTCTAGTTCACTATATTATTTTGATAATTCATTAATGATAAAGTAAAGTTGTAAAAGTTTTCAAGAATAATTCACCCCCTCTCAATCATTGTGTTTCAAAAAATTGGTATTAGATCATGTTCTTTTGAGGTAAGTCTAACAACTTGAAGGTGATCCTACGAAGCACAAGAATGTCTTGTGATCAACAAGAAGAAGACAACATGTATGATTAATAAGTCTAATATGAGAGTGAAGAAGGAAAAGCTGAATTAGACCTTGAAGATGATATCATAAGTACCCTTGATGATTTGAAACATCAACATAAGACTATAAAGGATCTCAAGAGTTAGTTAGAAGAGGTCAACATAAGGTGTAAGTCAAAGGAAGTGAAGTATGACTAGTTAAAGAAAGAGATAGATTCCTTGAACTTTGAATATGAATAATCCATAGACAAATTGATCAAGTTTGAGATGGAGCATGAGAATTCAGAACAAGTCAAGAGTACTAACCTAAAAATATCAATCATGAAACCCAATACTATAAAGGATAAGTCATCATAGAACCATGGTAAGTATAAAAAAGTCATTTGTTACATATATCATAATATAGGACACGTTATAATATTCTACTCTAATAGAGCTAGAAGGTCCATAATATTTAACAAGTCATAGGAATCTCCTAGAATGCATAAGAATGATAAAACATTAGTATGGAAGTTAAAGCAAGTTAGGACATATCAGATTGAGCTCAAGAAGCAAGATGGACTATTTTCTAGGGAGGAATAGAAGACCAAAGAGGACCCTATACTATCTCATACTACCTTTCACATTCAAGATGAAGGCACAAAATGGTATATAGATAGTGGTTTCTCAAGCCACATGATAGAAGATATAAATAAGTTCATCTCATTAAAAAATAATGCTATAAGAATAATGAGGTCTGGATACAACATAGCTTATAACATATTTGGCAAGGGCGTGTTGAGTTTGGATAACAAAAATACCAAGAGAAAAAATGTGTTATATGTGGAAGGTTTGAAACATAACCTACTTAGTGTGATTCAAATGTGCAGTTAAGGACACACACTAAAATTTCATGATAGAGGGTGTGAGATAAGGAGATCCAAATCATGAAGACTAATTGTTAATGCCAAGAGGACTAAGAACAACCTATATGTATTGAATGAGATCAAGAAGGAGATATGTTTCATGATCAATATAGATTAAATTTTGATATGGCATAGAAGGATAGGTCACATAAACTTTAAAAACTTGGTCAAGATTACCACTAATAAATCAGTGAAGAATATGCCTAAGATCATCAAACCTACAAACATACTTTGAAATTCATGTCAACATGGTAAGTAGAATCAAATAAGGTTCAATTCCAAGGATTAATCTAATAAAAAACCCTTGTAGTTAATCCACACTAATCTTTGTGGGCCTATAATATTTCAAATCATTCAATGAGAGAATTAATTCATGTTTGTCATTGATGATTATACAAGAATTTCGTGCGTTGCATTCTTGAAATACAAATTAGAAGCTCTTGGCAAGTTCAAGGCATTCAAGGATCTTATTGAGAATGAGATAAATATGAAGATGAAGTCCATAAGATATGATATATGAGGATAGTTTTGGTCTAATGAGTTTGATGACTTATATGAGGTTCATGGAATAAGGAGAAAATTCTCAATAGTTAGGACATCTCTAAAGAATGGGGTAGTATAAATTAAGAATAGGAAAGTTTAAGAGATGGATGAAGCTATGTTAAATGAGTCTATATTATCTAATGGATATTGGAGAGAGGTAGTAAATAGTCATATCTACATTTTTAATAGAGAACAAATAAGGACCAATGGCAACAAGACTCCTTATGAACTATGGAAGGGCATACCTACCAATTTAGAACACTTTAGAGTGTTTGGGATCAAATGTTTCATCAAAAGAGATGATAAAGACTAGGAATATTTTATTCTTAATCTCATGAAGGCATATTGTTAGGATAATCATAAATGAGCTTAGCTTATAGATGTTATAACAAGAGACTAAAAAATATAGTGTAAAGTACCAATGTGAAGATTGATGAGACAAGGAAAACTCACTCATAGTCAAATAACACTTTAGATAATTTGAACTTCAATAATGAAGAGGAGACTATAGAGGTTGATGAGGAATAAAAAGAAGTTGAAGAGAGATAGGAATCAAAAAGACCTTCAAGACAAATTCAAAGAGATTACCCTGTATCTCAAATCATTGGCAATAGGAATGTAAGTATGCAAACAAAGATAAGACTGGTAAATAATCTAAATTAAGAGAATTCTTATATATTATCCAAGATTGAACCTAAGAGTCTTATATAATAAAGTAAAGACAAATTTTATATAGGTAATATGAATGAGGAGTTAGACCAAATAGAGAAGAATGAGACTTCGGAACTAGTTCGTAGGCCTACAGATAATAATGTCATTGGCAAAAAATGGGTGTTTAGAAACAAGTTGAATGAAGATGGAGAAGTCACTAGGAACAAGGCTAGACTGGTATGTAAGGGATATACACAAGTTGAAGGGGTAGAATTTGAGGAGACCTTTGCACTAGTAGTAATATCGGGGGATATTAGATTATTTCTAGCTTATGTAGGATTCAAAAGACTCAAGATATACTAGATGGATGTCAAATCTACCTTTTTGAATGGGAATTTAGAATAACTGTACATTGAAAAATCTAAATGGTTATCACTATCAGATGACAAAGACTATGTTTTTTTTTAATAAGGCTATCTATGGTCTAAAACAAGATTCCTAGAGATTCATATGCTAGGCTGGACAAGTATCTATTAGATCAAGGAATCAAAAGACGAGCTATAGACAATAATCAATACATCAAGATAAAAGATGACCATCAAATGATCATAGTTGTATATGTGGATGACATCATCTTTGGTGGAAAAATGAGACCATGATAAAGTCCTTTATAGAGGTGACGAATAAATATTTTGAGATGTTCATGCTAGGATAACTCTCATTATTTATTAGGTTTCAAATCACTTAATATGAAATGGGTATATTCATCTCATAAGCCAAGTACATAAGAGAGATGTTGAAAAAGTTTGAGATAGAAGATTGAAAGGTAGTTAGTACACCCATGATCATAGGATGTAAGTTGAGCAAGGATATGAGTCTTCAAAGTTTAATCAGACATTATATAGGTCAATGATTAGAAGTTTATTATACACAACTGCCTCTAGACCTAACATCATGTAAGAAACAAGACTTATGGGAAGGTTTCAAGGAAATCAAAAGGATAATCATCTTCAAGCAATCAAAAGAATACTTAGGTATCTCAAGGGGAGTATGTATTATGGATTGTGATATCCAATAATCAAGTATTCTAATTATATATCCTACATAGATGTAAATTAGGTAAGAAGTATAGATGATAAGAAGTGTGCCAATGGAAGAGCCTTCTTCCTAGGTGGGTGCCTAGTTTCGTGGATAAACATAAAGAAAACATCAGTAGCTTTGTCCATTTGTGAGGATAATTACATTGGATTAGATTCATGTTGTACTTAAGTCCTATAGATGAGACATACCCTACAAGACTACAAGGTGGAGTCTGATGTTCCTATCCCTATTTATTATGACAATACAAGTGTTATAAGCATCTCAAAGAACCTATCATGAAATTAAGGACCAAACACATTCCCATCAAGTATGATTTTTTAAGAGAGAATGTAAGTGAAACTAGTGTCAAACTTGAATATGTTTTTACACATGATCATATTATAAACATCTTGACCAAACCACTTCTAAAGGTAACTTTTTAACACCTAAAATAAGAATTGGGTGTAATTCCTACCCCTAGAAATCATTGAAAAAGTGAAGTACTTAGGGGGATCTAGTCATGATCATTATCTCCAAGAATAGATCAATTATTCCAAGAAGGTATACATTTAGATAGGGAGAACATGTTTATGTTATGTCTCTTAAACACATAAGACATGTGTGTTGAGTATTTTGGTTGTAAGGAGTGTGATCCAAGGAGCTATAGAGATCACTTTGTAATTTATATCAAAGGGGGATAAAATATTAGAATAGGGAAATATGAATGATCAACATATAGTATGTTTTTCCATCAATGACAAAGGGAGAGATTGTTGAACATTGTTCATGTTTTGAAATTTGGCATTGATGTTTTCATTGATGTTAAAGGTTCTTAAAAAAGGTGTTCATGAGGTAATTGAAGAATGTTATTGAGAGGTATGACACTATTTAAGGATAATGTAAGACTTATAAGCAAGGTATATGATCATAAAGAAGTGTTTCAAGGTTAGTTATTAAGTTTCAAGAGCTTGATAAGCCTAGTCATGACATTAGTCATTGAATGAAGGGACCTTATGAGAAGGTATGAGTTTGGTAGCCTAGTGAAATGGATGCACAAAGGAATAATAGGATATATGAGGTTGTTTGATCATGTGTATTTGGAACTAAAGCACTCATGATATTCTTAGAGTGAACTGAAAGGGGTAGGACCTATAAACTTGGTATGCAACTAGACCACCTCTAGATCCTGGCTAGCAAATTGAGCCATCATGATATATTATCAAGGCATATGAAGGATGTTTGACATTATTTGAGCATGAAATATTTTATGTGAGCATTTAAGTTAGGTGGAGAGTGTATGAAAATAGTCTTGAAGGTTAGTCTAAATACATAATGTGGTTTGTAGGTCAAGGTCCAAGCAAACAAAGAGCAAGATGGTGGCCAAATGAGGTATGTGATTCAGATTTCAAGATGAGAATGATAATGTGAGCATTTTCAGTGGTGTGATAGGTTATACTAGGTGTTAACCTAGGTAAATGGAGAAAACTTAAAGAAATTACATATTGGAATAAATTATTTGAATTTTTTTTATGAAAATATTATTCCAGTATCAATTTACAAAGAAGGTGAAAAGATTTATATATTTTCACAAGGTGGTTATGAGACTTAACCAACATTCCCATGAACCAATTTTTATTTAAATAAAAATAATAAGAAAGCAAATACTTAACAAAAACATTAAAATAAAAGTCTTTTGGATCATAAACCCAACTCCCCTTGATCCAAAGGGTATAGAAAAGTTCTGGAGTAATGAATATGAAGTCATCAAAGAATATTTATCACAAATTAAATTGGTGTACTATAATACTAATACATATATAAGCCCACCCTAAGAGTTGTGGCATAAAATGATAATGAACATGATCAATGCCTACTCATCCCCTATGATCATCATACTGTACTATAGTAGAACCTGATAAAACCCTATCCAATTACATTGACCCACATAAGGTCCCACATAGGAACCCATCCAAGTGACAAACCTGTACTCTATATGACACATCTCTTAATTACTAATAAATATTGATGACCTTTGATTAACACTATTGGTGATAGAAACCCCTATCAACTTGTAATATTACCAATGATTGATTGAAATCCAACTAATGCCTAATTTTTCTCCCCTTATTAGGTGAGAGGTAAGAATTTGTACATTGAGAGAAACAAAAACAACTAAATCTATCCATTCTATGTCATAAATATCAAATATAAAGCCAAAAATGGAACTGAAAGCAAAAACCACAAACCAAAATTCTTATTCAAGCATGAACCCAAACTCAAAATGAATAACTAATTAGAGAGGGTAATTATCTTATATCCTCTAATGGATCCTAAAACCTCAAATATGATTCTCATGGTTTATCTATCATGAGGATCCTAAAGGACCTATAAAGTATGGTGGGTTCATAACAACACAAGCAAGAACTGATAGTGTGGAAATGTCATTTGGAAGGTGTCAGTTTTGACCAAAAAATCACCTTTGTACGTTAGTTTCATTATATTGGTTTAAAAACCATATATGGACACTAAAAATTAAAAAATTTACCATTCCATTATTTTTAGAACATTTGAAAATCTAAAAATTTTCTGGTCACATGACCACCTTTGGAAAAAAAAGTGATTTGTCAAAAAAAGTTAATACCAAGTCATGACTCACACCCTTGTATCGCCAATTCTACCCAAAAAAATAATTGTAGGGGATTTGAACCCTGGACCTCTCTTATTGAAAGAGACTAAAAAAATTGGTTCATTCACCTCCCCATCAAAAAATTTAAAAAAATATGGGAAATGTTACACATATCCTTGGTTTTATGGATGGAAAAGTAAAATTTACATGCTTCATAATATTTTTACATGAGCTTTTGTGGAGGGACCCACATAATTAAAAATTAATGGAAATAAAACCTAAATAAGATTGTTGTAGTTATTGTATCAAATCCTCTGTGCCAATTTGATTTCTCCCCCACCCCCCCCCCCCACGCCTGCCCCCCCCCCCCCCCCCCCCGCCTTTTTTGATAAATTTATCTAACTTCTATGCTAATGTGACTTGCTATTTTCCACATAGATTTCTACAACAAACTCTCTCTTAATGTAAAAACCACCATGTAAATTGGTCTCAAATTAAATAAAAAATTAAATACTTTAGTAAGTGTTATATGCATCATAGAAAATAAAAAATTTAAAGCATTGTATAGCTATGCTTTCCTATAGATCAAATCACCCTACCACTATTGGCTTTGAAAACTTCTTGTATTGGATCATGGTATATATTTAAATTTATAGGGTGAAATAAATAGAGCCATAAAATTACCTAGAGTTACTCATGCCAATTATAGTGAAGGGTATTTGGACATTTTAATACCTTTTAAAGCTGGAATGAAATTTTTATTTAGCATATGCTCATGAATCCATCATAGAAAGACTTCTCCTTTATCTACTTTGATGGAAATAGAATGGCTCTACAAAAATATTTTGTAATCCTCTTCATTTTTACCATGATCTGATATCATTGTTTGCCTAGGTAAATGGATGAAACTTGAAGAAATAACATAGTGGAATAAATCATTTGATAAAAGTTTTATAAAAATATTATCTCAGGATCAATTCACAAAGAAGGTGAAAAGATTTATAATCTTTTCAGAAGGTGGTTATAAGACTTAAAAAACATTCATGTGAACTAATTTTTATTTAACTAAAAATAATAATAAATTAAGTAATTAACCAAAATATTAAAATAAAATTATTTTGGATCATAAACCCAACACTAGGTCTTTTAACCAAGTTTGAGGTCAATGTTTGAAAGAAAAGGCATGAAAGGTGGTTTTGAGGTTTCTCGAGTGCACAGAATGAAGGGTTCCCAAATCAAGAAGGAATTTCAAGTTTTCATTGGAATGTGTAGCCTATACATGGGAGCTTGAGATATTGAGGAGAGATGGGGAAGGGTAATATTTAATATCTCTAGGCATTAGTTTTGGAAATGAGGGGCAATCCTTTATGAATACTTATTAACACTAGAAATAATGTTAACCCTTTGTAAAACACTAATAATTAAATGATGTGAAAGATATTATTATAAAGTTATCATAATGGATTTTTTTGTATATTATATCTATTTGATCATTAATTTAACTCTCTGAATAATCTCCAAGTGTGATTGGTTTGTTAGTGCGTGAGTGGACCCTATAGGAAAGGCCTTGTTTCTTAAAGATTTGTTGTAGTTATTAGAGATGAGCAAGTCAAATTTAATAAATGGATGGACGAAAAATATTAACACATTTATTTGATGTAAATTTTGGTTTATAATTAGTTTATATCACTTAGGTGTGTTAAACTAGTCATATAAGTTGACCTATCGCTAATAGGTCTAATGGTGCAAATAATGAAAAAACCAGATAGAAGTGAGAAGGTGATTAGGGATATATTATCATAGATTAGGGATAAATAAAATTACATAGATATGTTTTTCAATAAATTTAATAAATTTTCATATTGGATATAATATTTGGAGATAATTATATATATCAAAAAGTTGCTCTCAAGTTGACTTGTCGAGATTAGTGAGGTCTGTGTACAATGAGGTCATAAGATTGGTTTATAAGACTAATATTGCTATTATATATCATTATATATTAATTTTAATTTTTCATAATTATGTTTTAAGATCATATTAATTCATTCTAAGTTCTTTATCATGCTCTTTCATGTGTTATAAGTTCATCTTTGCATGAGTGTGTTTTGAGGCTAGTTGGCAGTTCTGAGTGGGCTATTTGCAAAGAAGGATTTGAGTCCTTTTACCTTGTATTGTGAAGTATAAAAAACATGGTAATTATCTTAAGTTAATTTATATTTTATATGTATGATTTTTTTCCATGGTTTTTTGTCAATTTTTTAGTTTTTTTAGTTGTCCAAGATAGATTTTCTAGGTATGTACATGCCTATTGTGAATGATGTTTTGAGAAAAGGTTCAAGAAGTGGTTGGAACTAAAATGTGTTTTGGAACTAAATTTATGTTGGATAAGGTATTTTTGAGTGAAATATTATATTTTCATATTGTTATATAATTTTTAGAGTGTTCCAAAGAGTTCAAAGGGTAACATTCGTTAATGAAGGCCTAATTGAATTAGGTCTCCTTAAGGCCTAAAAAGGGTTTTGGACCTATATGTTATGAAAACCCCATTTTAATATTTTATTAATGTTTTTTTAATTATATAAGGATAATTTTATTGAAAATATAATTTTTAAAGTGTGTATTTTTTACTAAGAGGTGTATGATCAAGAGCCTAGTATAAAAACAAGGCCTAATTGGCTAGTTAGTGTGTATGAGAGTTGAAGTGAAAGATATAAAATTTTGAAGAGATAAAGGAGATATTATAGACCATAATCAAGGTGAAAATGAAATATCATGAAGATATAATATGGGTACTATAGATGACTATCAAGGTCAAATGACCTAATCTGTCTTGAAAAGACCTAATTGAGTGAAGAAGGATAAAGACCAGTTTGAGTAGGATAGAAGTGTGTGAAGAGATAAATAAGGAGACAATCATTTATTATATGATAAAAAAATAGTTATAAATGTGATAAAAGGTTTGAGGTGGTTGATTTTGTGTTGATTCATCTATGGGGTTGGTGCCTCCTTGCAAGTGGGTGCATGCCAAAGCCTAGTCAAGATAGTATTTGGCTAGTTGGTATTGGTACTCCAAGTGAAGTTGATGCTTCAATAAATCTTGATGTTTCAGTTATAAGATATTATAAAATTTGAATCACCAATGGTTTTTCTTCCCCTTGAGGTTTTACCACTCAAATAAGTGTTTTATGTGTTATGCTCTTGTCTCATTCTCATGGCTCTTAATGTGTTACTATTTCACTATATTATTTTCATAGCTCATGAATGATAAATTAAAGTTGTAAGAGTTTTGAAGAATAATTAATGACCCAATTAATTATGATTCAAACATT
The DNA here is from genome assembly GCA_037957365.1 of Torreya grandis. Classification (NCBI taxonomy): domain Eukaryota; kingdom Viridiplantae; phylum Streptophyta; class Pinopsida; order Cupressales; family Taxaceae; genus Torreya; species Torreya grandis. The sequence continues at coordinate 441,621 of JARHVA010005912.1, read as the reverse complement.
TTTGGATGTGCCAAAATAGGTATATTTGGAAAGAGATAGTTTAGGGAGGTTTGCCAGTACGTTTATCTATCCATTTCCCTTTGAAAGATCTCAAAATATATGTAGAATTATTTGCAATCCAGCTCTCTCTATCTAGTTTTGTTGTAAAATATAAAATAGTTAGGTAATTTATCCTCCATGATATTCATTTTTGGCATCTTATTGGGTAGCTACTTAGCATTATTCCCTAGCTTGTTAAAAGGTTAACTGTACCTCTAGTAACCAAAGCTCTGGTTGGTTTTCTAAATACTGACATTCCCCATATATTTTTGCATAGGTAATAACTCATTAAATAACTTATATACCATCCTCTAGATGGAATATATCTCATCCTTATTATAATTAGTAATAGTACCTTGAGTAGTGTTGAGGTCAACATACCCTTATTCTTGAAAAATGGGAACCCTTGTATTAAATTGTGTAAATTTTGTACTTTAAATTTGAAAAATCACTTGATCATAATGTCATTAGAACATTTACATAGTGTCTTTATTTCAATATAATCCACACCATGGTCTGGTTGGCTTATATTTTCATGGCTCTAGTTTGATCTTATATAAAATTTCTAACATTGAATATTTATATTTTAGGTTGCAAGTTTAGTGGAATTCTTTTGAAATGGACAATACTCAAGGTTTTGTGTTAAATGTTAAATTTCCCATTTTACGAGCCTTTGGTGTGTAAATTATTAATTGAATTCATATTTTAATTGTTAAAACCCTTAGTTTATATTTAGTCTAAGTACTCATTTAAAATTCAAATGTGGCAGGAATAATTTGCATGGAAAAAATGTATTATACCATGGACATAGTTTTATTTTTATCCTAAGGTTTAGTCGTGTTTATTAACATGACTAAAGCTTAGTCTAAATTTTTTTATGCTTGGTATTTTTATTTTCCCATGCCCCCCTTGGTCCCTTCTATTTCCACATGGTCTAGCTAAATGCATGGTCCCTTTATTAAAAACTTAGCTTAAAAATCCTTATCCTAAAGCTTCTATTTTATTTATTAACAAAATAAAAACTTTAGTTCTAAGACCTTAATCTATGTCATTTATTATTTGTGAGTTCCGTTTTATTATGGTTTTAACTTAGCTTAAGACTTTAGCCTAAACCTTTATTAATATTTATTAATATGAATAAAAACATTAATCTAAGACTTTACCTTAAGTTTTATGTTCCCCAAGCTATGAATTAAGTATTTTCATTATCCGTAGGAACTTATCTCATTTGAATACCTGGATCAAAATATACAACATTCATTTGATTGGATGGGGATGATTTGATGGTGTAAATAAAAATTTGAAAATTTAAGGACCCTATGGATGAATGAAAAAATGATAAGTGGCACAATTGTGTGCCACAAATTAAATCTTGAGCACCTATCAAAATATCAATATAGTGCATTGATTCATACCTAAAGGATCTAATGGTGTGAGACTAATGTGGAATTTTCAATAAAGCTATGAGTAAATATGAGACTACCATGTGGTAAAAACATGTTAACCTATTATAAATGATAGAAATATAGGCTGTAAAATGCCCATGGGACTACCAAGTGGCATGACCTTGGGGCCAAGTACAAATAGCAACCAATGGCATTCCACCCCTTAAATCATGATTCGATAGATTGTGTTTGCTCACCTAATTAAAATCTGATGGTGGGAGATCGATGTGGACTTTTTAATAAAGTTGGGATGATCATGGTGGTGATAAGTATCACAATCATAGGAAATATTAGAAGATAATTAATGGCATCTGATCCTTCAGATCTATATTAATGATCTATAGTGATTCATGTAGGGATAATTAGATGTCACAAGATGAAAGAAGGCTTTTCAAAAGGGAAACAATCATTTTTTTAAAAATATTAATGAACAAGATGTCATGGAGATGCCATGACAATCCACATAAGTAGAAAATAATAGATTTAAAGATCATATGGGTTCAATAAAAAAAAGGTATAAATATAAAGGACCAAAGTTCATATAAAATTGACAATATACCACCATTAAAGCTCTAAAGAAACCTTCATAAAAACCCTGAAAAATATGAGAACCCTAATTAGACCCTATGAGCATTATAATTGAGCCAAAGAAGATTAAATTATCATTTGTGCAAGATAATTTAAACCAAAAGCTAAATTATAGTCCACTAGTCATAGCCATGGTAGTTTGTAAAGACATTTTTAGGAAAGATGTGGAGTTTTACCTAGTAGGATACAAAAACAAAGAGCTTAGTCACCCAATGGTAGAATTCAAGGGATAAAATGAAAGAGTTGACAAACATATTGATGGAAGATAAAATCCCTAGTTTCAAAACCATTAGCCTGGCTCATATGAAACACAATTATGGGACTACTTGTAGATAAAATCTAAAACCCAAACATATGGTTTGAGAACATAGAAAGTCTCCTTGAGGTTGACAAGTAGTTGAAAAATAGGATGGAACACTTGCTTGGGACCATGATCACCAAGCCAATTGCACTCAACTCCATAGGCCTCATCACTGATGAGGAGTTTAATCATAGAGCTACCTTGGTCACATAAGAAGTGAGGAGTAAGAACCAAAGGAAATATAGGATGGAAAATAGTAGGGTGCTAGACATGATCCTAACAGTAGAATAAAATATTAATGAAGCCAAAAATATCAAAAAAGCCATTAATAAGGGAAAATAAAGACCATAAGAGCTTGGAAAGTGAAGTGAAGGAGATCTTCATAAACCCAACTATCAACTTTGAGTAAATTGAAAAGCAACATTATAGAATGAAGATCCTGTTGGAGAGATAAAACTACAATAGAGTGTTATCAAAGTTATATTAATTAAAATAGGAATATTATTTTTGTACCATGACATTGTACATTTTAAAAATCAAATATTCTATTTTTAAAGGCATGTGCAGCTTGTAAAACACAATGCCTATAGATCAGTCTATTAGGGAAAGTCTAGTTTATCCTGGAACATTTGTAGAAAGGACAGTTGTCCTAACACTTATACTTTTGTAATTGGATATGATTGAACAAAATAGTTCCTTGCATTGCATAAAAGGAGTATTGTAAATTATAAAAATAGGAGGGATTTCTTAGAGCCAAAACCAATTGTAACTTTTGAGAAATTAATATAAGTAAGGAATTCTCAAAGTTTGTGTAAATTTACTTGTGTCTTTTGTTATCTTGACTTTTCTCTCACTTATTGATTCTAGATTTAAATGGTTATTATGAATTCATAGTGTGTACATTTGAATGTAGAGCTATTAAATTATGCCAATGCCAAGTTAATTGAAAATTCTTGGGTTCATTTTGTTATCTTACTCTTATTATATTTGGGCTAATATTATTTTCTTGTAGGGGTAAATATTTAAAGTAAACTTAGTTCTTATTTGCATTATTTCCCACATTTCTTAGATGTTTGCCTGATATGTGATAGGATTTGATCTTACACGACTTCATGTCATACATTGGTTAAGTGCATACCTAGATGAGATTTGAACTTTGTCATGATGTTTGGAATGAAGATCATCAAAACCTCTTCTCTATCTTAATTTTGATTGTAAATATCCATCTTATATTAATTCTTATATTAGATTTTGATCATAATTCATTATTCTTATCACATACTGCTTCATATTTTACATAGATTAGCTATTCAACCATGGTGTCTGCCAACCACCAAATTAATATAAATTTATGAAATAGACCACTTGTTTTACCTTTATTCCATCAACAGATAACAAGATTATCACAACCTACAATTCATGCATTCAATTCTTAGGAATTCAAAATTGGGAAGTGTTTCTTAAATGCTATGGGCACCTATGATACAAATTCAGGCATCAACAGGAGGGGATTCACTAGTGATAGAATGAGGGCCTAGTTAGATCTTTGTAGATTTGAAGTGTTTTTCCTCATTATTTTGAATTGTGTTCAAATATTGGAGTAATCTTTGCAAAATTATGTCATTATTTTAGCATATTTATGTAAATATAATTGATATTTATGATCTTAGACAAAACTTTGTGCTTCACTTAGATAAAGATTGATGTTCTTTGAAGGTATATTAGTCATTATGGTTTAGATAGCTTAAGATCTATGAATCCAAGGTATTTGAGGTTAGTAATAGTGGTTTTTCTGAAATATTGATAGATCCTTTGTAAATTTGAATTTATTTAAACTTAAACATGTAAAAATCATTCATATTCACATATTTGGACATATCCTTGAGATAATCTAGTTAAATATTGATGATCTTTGTTGTTCTTTATACATATTTTTGAAAAAATTACTTAAATGTGCAAGTCATATCAATGTTCTTTGTGATTATAATATTTACACATCATATTTAAAATGGTTGAAATATCTTACAAGTTGTTACTACCACAAGTAAAATCCTCATCAAGGTATGGCTGGTTAAGTAGATCTACTTTCAATGTTCTTGGTGAGGTAAATGACTTACCAAGAAATCCTAAAATGTATTTGCCTTCTTTTAATCCTTATAATGTTTTCATAGATGAAGAACATGTTAAAATATTTAAGGTTGCTTTAATATTGCTAAATTTAGTTCATGAAGATGTAGCATGTAGACTATTTCAATTTACTTTTAAATTTGATGCATATGAATGGTTCCTCAATCTTCCAAAAAATTATATCATAAGTTAGAATGATTTTAATAGTTTTGATTGACCAATTTTGTAAAACCATTGCTCTTTGCATCTTTTGCCAATAGTTCACCATAGTTAAAAGATATCCTAATGAGGTCATTAGAGCATTTAATGCTATATTCTAGAATATGTTTAGTAAAACCATAACTCCTTATAGAATTGATGAGGCTTTAGCCTTATAAATTTACAAAGATGCTTTGGATTCCATGACTTATGTGTTTCTTAAAATCTCTGTTAGAATCATAAACACCTTAACATTGGCCTATATTAAAGCTATAATAATCAATGATCAAATACAACCTCAAGGTAAGCTTGCATATTATATCCCATGTGTAAACCCTATTTTCCCAGCACTAAATATCATTCCTAATGCCAATTAGGATGTGTCTACATTAAATTAGACATTAGTTTTAAACCATTTATCATTAATCCATGCCCATCCTACCCAAAATTTGGGGTTCTTAAATAATGTTATAAATGGATTTCATCCATGGGGACAGAGAGCTTTGGTGCCCATTAGTAATAAAAATCAAGTTCATAACGTAGAAGCACCAACTAATGAGAAGTAATCCATACTTGAGATTGTTCAAAAGTTGAGCACTTATTTACTTTAGTTGGAAAAGTAAGTGGGAAATTACGGGGCAAACTCCAACAAAAACTATGATCCTCAAAGGTTTAATAGACATATAAATAGGTTTCATTATAATAGCAACAATAGGTCCTCTAAGAACATACATGAAATGAATATTTATGATATAGGTATGTTTCTTAATGAACATCTAAATATGCTATAAGTTAGTATTAATGGTCAAGGTCATGAATTTGGAAGTTGTTCCTTAAATCCCATGGAAAATAATAAGTGGAATCAAATCACACACATAATATGACTAGGTCTTGATGTTTGATCCTAGTTCTGCACATGTAAGGCTTGTTTCAACCATGAATTGATTTAAATAATGGTGATTGATCAAATGGAATAACTATTTTAATTATTAGTCTAAACAAGAGTCTCTGAATTCTAAAATATTGCTATGTTCCCCTAGAAATTTCCATTTGTTTAGGTTGACATACCCTCATTCCTAAAAAAAGGGGAACCTTGTGTTAAATTGTCCAAATTTTATACCTTAAAATTAAAAATTCACTTGATCACAATGTCACTAGAACATTTCCATAGTGTATTTATTTGAAGATCATCCACACCATGGTTTGGCTGGATTATTTATTCATGGCTCTAGTTTGATCTTATCTAAAATTTCTAACATTAGATATTTATGTTTTAGGTTATAGGTTTAGTGGAATTCATTTGAAATGGACAATACCAAGGATTTTGTGTTAAATGTTATATTTCCAATTTTAATATCCTTTGGTCTATAAACGATTAATTGAATTCATATTTGAATTAATAAAAACCCTTAATCTAGATTGAGCCTAAGTACTCCTTTTGAATTTAAATTTGGTGGAAACAATTTATGTGGGAATGATTTATTATGCCATGGACTTAGTTTTATTTTTATCATAAGGCTTAGTCATGTTTATTAACACCACCAAACCTTAGTCTAAAAATGTTTATGCTTGGTCTCTTTATTTTACTAAGCCCCTTTGATCCCTTCTATTTCCACATGGTCTATTTAAATGCATGGTCATTTTTTTTATAGACTTAGCTTAAAAATAGTTATTTGAAATCTTCAATTATATTTATTAATACAATAAAAACTTTAGTCCTAAGACCTTAAGCTATGTCATTTATTATTTGCAAGGTCCATTTTATTATGTTTATAAATTAGCTTCAGACTTTAGCCCAAATATCTATTCATATTTATCAATACAAATTAAAACATTTGTTTAAGACTTTTTCTTAACTTTTATGTTCCCTGAGCTCTAACTTAAGTATTTTCATTGTGTACATGAACTAATCTCGTTCAACTA